>JAHPZR010031944.1:2500-40373 GCA_019787425.1 Platygyra sinensis | reverse complement strand
CGAAAAATTCCATAATGATCACGCAACACCACGAAGAATTCTGCAGTAGGCGTTTCTGATTGGTCATTGCTGTGATTGAACTGTTCGCGCGAACATAACAACCAATGAGGGACCCTGTACGGATCGATGTCTAGCTACGTCACTGTAGAATGGTCCAGTCGAATTGTCTTTCAAACAGGGGAAGAGTTACATGTAAGCAGCCCGCCGACAGAGACGAAACGTACCTGACTTCAGGCTTTTGTACATTAACTGTGACGGGCTTGGAAGACTGCAAGAGTCTTCTTATTTCTTGAACTCGCAGGTCTTTACCAAACCGTAAGCTTAATATCTGAAACAAAAAAGAGCTCGGCTTCTATAGTGCTGCACAGAAGATATTATTCAGTATGAGAATGAAACGGCAAAAATAGCTAACACTTTGACTGGTGATGAAATCTCTGCTGCCGACAACAACTGAACTAACCTCGTCATCTAAGTTGAAGCCGTCATCTAGTTCTCCTTCTTTCAATGTCGCTTTCTAGTTGGGACAAAAAAGCGCGAGAAATTAACAGAGGAAGCAATGACTAACAATAGCCTCCACTTGCGCAAAAATATACTGTTGCAACATTTCACAAAACGTTGCAACAGGGTGGCCAAACGCGCGCAACATGTTGCGAAAACTCGCGTTGCCTTGTTGCGATCGTTTGGCCAGGGATTTAAGGAAGGTGTCTTGTAATACAAAGTTCATTTCGCCAGATTTAGAAACACGTGGAAAAAGTAGATCTAGCAAGGGTGAGCGAGAATATTTGATAAATTTTAACTACATTTATATAGAGTGTTTTCACATGACGACACAGCAGCCATGTTGGTGTTCCAAAACAATAAAAAGGCGGCCATGTTAGTGTACCAAACCAATCTTAGCTTGTGGGAGTTCAACTCTTTTTTTATGTAAACACTTTTGTTGCAATAAATTTGCATGGCTCCAGCTGGCCTGTGAGTGAAAACACTCTATATCAAGTCATGAAAAAATACAGCCAATCAGAATACAGGAAAGCCGTTGTACATTCCCATCATCACGTGCTGTGCATAGGTCGGTCACTGTATTTTGCAAGGCATGGTATAAAATAGTACATGCGTGTATACCGAAAAAATTTAAGTGACTCGTATAAGTTGAAAGAGTTCCATAACTGGTATTTACAAAATAAAGGAATGTAACTCTGAACCTAAGACATATAACTAATAATGATGTACATAAACCAGACAGGTGAGATTTGAATTTGCTTAATGATGACTCACTCTTTTTTAATAGTGCTCTTCACGGTTAACTTTGCTCATTTGCATTACATTAAAATCTAGCATTTGTGCGAGGCAATTTCGGGCTATTTTGTAGTTTTAGCCCAAAATTGCCTCGCATCTATGTTGGATTACATTGTAATGCAAATGACAAAAACTAACCGTGAAAAGGGCTATTCATTAGGTTCATAAACTGATCATAACTTACTAGGTTTATAGAGAAATTATAACTCACTTGGTGGATAAATTAATTATATAACTCAGGAAGTGTAACTTCAGACTAAAGCAAACTCGTTATTTAGCTTAACCAAAGTAGTTTTAAACTCATTTTATTGGCATAACTTACTTTGAGCGGGCCATAAGCGTCTAGTTTCCTGGCGTCCTTCAAGAACATGGAGGCAAGATCTTCACGTCCTAAAACAAGATAAACTTTAAAATATAGCAGGTGTTCATAACTTAAATGAACTGAGAATTATTATCCAATAAGTGCAGAACATTTTAATGCCAAGTTTAAAAATATATATCTACACAAATTTAGTCACAGAGATTTGGATTTGAATTTCTAAAGACAGGACTGTCTAAGGTTATTTGATCAACTTACAGCCAAGTGCAAATTTAAGTCTAACTTGTTCCCACGTTCACACGTCCCTGAGGGCAGCTTGTAGAGAGACTCTAGTAAATTCTGTTACTTACCAATGAGTTCGTATGCACCAGTGGGAAGAGTGAGAGGTGGATCAGCAGCGGACTGGTGAAGAGCTTCCCTAATGGGCACAGCAACACCAAATGGTAAGCAGTCCAAGTCTTTACATGTCAAACCTTGTGGACAACAAATGAGAACAAACTTTCAGCAGTTACAAGCAACAAAAAATTTGATTCACGGGCATTACAGCAATACACTTCCAGCTTGCACTAATGAGCAAGTGCAGGACTAAAAACAAGTACTGTCCAATCATCCGGGACAAGTAGATTTTCCTTCTGGGCAAGTACTGATATGTTTTTATTCCAGGTATACAAATGTGTCCAAAAAAATTATCGAAGAAAAGCGTAGAGTTTGTGAGCCTCTACAACCTGTACTCCCTCCATATAGCACAGCCTCTCTCCATATTACACTTCCTTCTCAACTCTGTAAGTAAAGAAGCCTTAGATCATTGTCAAGCCCAACGGAGAGTCTTACTCCTGTTCCACGCTAGTCCACTCTATTAAATGATACTCTACTATATGCTACTCTACTCTACTCTACGCTCCTTTACGCTACTCTACGCCCCTCCACACCTCCACACCTCTACGCGTAGAGGTGTAGAAGTGTAGAGGTGCTTTTTATTGATAATTTTTTGTGTAGAAAATACTATACGTGTTTCGTAGAACAACCCGTAGAGGTGGTACAGGAGCCAAAAAACTCTACACTTTTCATCGATCATATTTTGTGCCAGGTATATCTCCAATGGGGAAGCAACTCGTCTGTAACTGAATTTTTAAAAGAGAAAACTAAGACTTGTTCAAGGTAAGCAATATTTGTTATTTCTTTATTGTCCTAAGGGAAAGCTAGAATATCTCGTGCTCTTCAAGTGCAGAATAATTTCCAGAGTTCATTGAACCAGTCCGCAGTACAAAAAAATGGCGGCTGTACATTTTATCACAATACCTTACGAACATAAGACAGCCTATTAGGTGCGAGGAAAGCCATACTTATGCAAAATTTGTTCCTTGTCCCAAAATTGTGTATATTAGGCTTAAAGTTTAAGAACTTTTCTGTACATTTTTACGAGTATTGTAAGGTTTTCGTTCGCTAAGAGTTATGGGTAAATCTACCAGTTTCCATATTCTTCCTTACAGAGGCTTGTTACCAATGTCGGTTGGGATTTTTGTGATTTTTGGTTCTATTTCATTACCATGATTATCTCACTAACTAACTAACGCCAGTTCACAGAGGCTTTGCATTT
Organism: Platygyra sinensis; assembly: GCA_019787425.1. Taxonomy (NCBI): domain Eukaryota; kingdom Metazoa; phylum Cnidaria; class Anthozoa; order Scleractinia; family Merulinidae; genus Platygyra; species Platygyra sinensis. The sequence continues at coordinate 37,164 of JAHPZR010031944.1, read as the reverse complement.
ATCCACACATAACTTGTCATTGGTTATCATTTTAATGATAAACAGCCTATGTATAATCATTCCTTGCAGCAAACAAAAGCTAAAACATCGATCATATACCAGGTCAGACTACGAGTAGTCCCTCTTTCGCTCGGTCCATTGTGCGTGATGCAAAAGAGGGACTACTCATAGTCCAGTGCCAGGTTTAACCAAGGATTGATGTTAGGTGAGCTATGCCTACCTCTATCAGCCAAAAATGCCACCACCTTATTTGCTACTGAATGAAAGCTACGAAAGAGAGAAAAGAAGGAATGTTACAAAAACGCCAAATGACGCAACTATACCTCAGTTGTTACTCATTAGAAAGTGACAGATGAGTTTATAAGCTTGCAATAAGATTCCACTGTGGTGTTCCTCCGTGTAATATAACTCTGACTTCACTGATATCTTACCACGTAAGTTTCGCTTGCAATGTGACCAAAGATTCCTTGAAAGCATTATTCGTCTCTTCTACAACGAAATAAAACCACTTCATTGACCGACAGTCAACTCACGGTTCTTCTCACACTACCCTGCGCGCAGAGGACCCCTCGATCTTTGTAGAGAGGTTGACCTTTCTAGGAAGATCGAAGGGACCTTTGCTCGCAGGGTAGTCTCATACTAACATTAAGTTTGAATCCTGAAAATTACATGCAGGAGACTTGTGGAGACATTAAAGGGTCATTTTCCATTCTATTCATAAAAACATTAAAGCCAAACTTTGCAATGACAATTATTTACGAACCCCTATTGAAAATGACCTTACAGCGAATCATAGTGTACAATTCTAAGACTAAAATGTAACAATGAGGAATAGATAAATGCAAAATTCGTGACAAGGAATTATTAAATAACTGATCGGTCCGTTTTTCTTAGTTACGCTAAGTTGAAACTTTCGCCTATTCATTTATGCAAAAATTTTTCTGTTCACCCAAAAGCTCACTTATATCAGACATACAGTCGCCAAAGTAAAACACTTTAAAATAAAACACAAAACAAAAAACAATACCAAAGCAAGAACAGCTACATGGTCCTGCGTGTGTCAAGAGTAAAACATGTGAAAGATTACCTGAGCCAGCAATACAGGTGAACAATTTGTCAGCATCATCGGCCCCGTGACTCCCATCTCCCATTGGGATGAACAATGAATAAAGCTTTGACACAAGCACAATAACGATAATAAGATTGCTGTTAAGCCTTAGCAGTTTTAGAACAAGCTCAGAACAAAAGCTAAACAAAGAGCTTACCATTATAATATTAAATGTGGTTTTGGTCATTCCTGGTAGCAGAGGAAAGGTTGCAACCTGTTATTAAGTGAAACAAATGGGACTTTCATTGACGTATAACTTCAGTTTTTTTTTTTTTTCTGAGGATGCTCTATTATTTTGTTACCTTCAAAGTTCTGTTGCCTTCCTCCCCCTAGAGCTTATTCATTTTTAACACCGAAGCAGGGGGGAGGGTAGGGGTTAGCTTACCTGCTGACCATTTAGATACTGGTACAACCACTGGATAATACTGGGAGGCTCATCAGACATAGGAAAAAACATCTTAGTCTGTTGGTCTGAAATGACACAAGACCTATTAACCAATTGTAAGGTCAAGATTGCTCGATATTGACCAAATTGCTTAGTTGTTTTTTTCTTGGTGTCCACACGACCAAGGCACAGACTAGACACATAGACACACAAGAAAAAGATGACGCTTATACCCAGTAATGTTCAACGAACAAAGGTTGAATAGATACGATTGCCACAACCTTATTACGTCTAGTGTCCTATTCTGTTGAATACAGAACAGCACCTTTCTTGTGAGAGACACCTGGCAATCATGAGTGTGCAAGATAACCCCATATTGCTTGTACCCAATAAAAGTGCACGATTTAGTGCATCTCTTTTGGGTAGCCAATTACAGAGCAAGATTGGGCTCATTTTCCCGCTCTGGTTGCCAAACAACCGCAGGATTTGATTCACACTTTCAACTCTGTTGGCTAATCTCAGTTTAGGATTTATTACATACTGTAATAGCCATGATAGTCCAAGATTCTCAAGAAGCCATGGCATCAAGGTCTCTCACACGCAGCCTGTCTGGACGTGAAACTAAATATACACTTCACCATTGTTTGCAAAATGTCTGCCTTTGTGATACCTTTTGTAATACAAGCAGGGATATCCCATGAGCCGGAGAAAAGGGTGGGAAAGTCCCTGTAGTAGTACTCCACATAAGGATGCCTTCCAAGATCCCTGCAATATCAAGTACTGTATAACATTAACATGGCCATGCAATAAAATCTTGTCTTGATCTCAGGACTACTACTTCAAGAATTTAGCGAAACATGTAAAGAAAATTGCTATTTTGATCTTACTGTAGAATCAAACGGGTTAATTGGTAGGATTTCAACAACTCACACTGCCAGGCGACACAGGAATTGCGCCAGAGGGTAAAGAGAGTCTTTTGCAAGTATGTTGAGTTTGAGGTCCTACAGAGTAAAGACAAACGACTTTAATGATTATACGAATAACCTTAAAATATTCAGCTAAAATGGAGATGACCAAGTCCTAAATGATTGCATATTAAACCTATTTTTATTAAGATTACAAGTCAAATTTCAGGAAACTCTTATCTACGTGTCTTACACACAACACCTTGCAAGTTAAGTGCCATTAAAGTAACCATTACATTGTAGACGAGTATGTAAATTAAAAACGGATGTAAGTGTAGCAGCTCTCGTAACCTTTAAGCCTATTTGAGCCATCCCATCGCAGGTGTGATTGTTTTGGGGCTACCGTCATTGTTACTGCTATTTGTTGTGATGTTCTCTCAAAGAGTATGGAGTCATCCATGTGAGAGCTGCTACCCAACCCAAAACTAAATGGTGAACATTACACAAGAGGCTCAAGACGACCACATACAAAAATACTAACAACAACAAAAAAAAATGTCTGAGGGTATTTAGAATTGCTGCTGACTGTTGACACAACATAAAGGAAATATAGATGTGAAACTTAATATTAAGTGCATATGTGGAAATTGTACAAATATCTTAAAATGTATTTTACAAAATCTTACAACGCAACATTAACTACAATTTGGAATGTTTGGCATTCTTCCAGAAATCAAGTCAAGATAAACATAGGTGACAGTTCTTGCATTTGTCTTCAAGTAAAGATTCTACATATGCCCCTTCATCTGATGGTATCTGTTTTGAAGAAACGTCATTTTGGGGAGTAGAATTGCCCTTTGGAGCACTGAACGCACAGTAAAGGAAAGTTACTAATAGGCAATCAGTAATGGTAATAGGACTGAGTGGAGTCCAATTCGGTCTGTAATCATACGAGTGATAACAAAATCGGACGACCGCGCAGCGGGAGTCCGATTTGTTTATCACGAGTATGATTACAGACAGAATTGGACGACACGAAGTCTTATTACCAATTAATCATAAAAATTACAATTTCCGAGAAAAGAAGAAAAGCAAGTATTATGTCAGTCAAAAACGCAACCATGCATGAAAAACGCACAACTGCGCAGAACTAATTTGACGAAAATTCCGAACGCTCGGCAGGTGATTTTTTCCTGCAAAATTCAAGGTTTTTAAGCTGAGTCGGAGTCGATAGACAGCTCACTTCAAGCTGTAAACAACAGAGCCAGAGTCAATGATGATTCGTTTCCTTGGCTTTTCGGGACGGCGACTTTCTCTCAAGTTTAAACACAAAACTGTTTAAAATTTAAAATGGCGCCGAGATCGAGAGATTCTATTTTGTGGCCATGCTGTACTTGGACGACGGCATACGTTGAATTCTGCCACATTCGCTAATGAAGAAACTTGGTTTGAACTGATTGGGGCAGAACTGCTGGTCGAACATTCTTCTACAGCTGGTGGATTTGCCGAAGCTGCAGGCACCGAACTGTGCAAAGGGAATGTTGAAGAACGCGCAGATGTCGAGCTGGATTGTACAGGCACGTATCCGCTAGCAATGTGAAATGATTATCGTCTTTCACTGGCAGTTTAATGCATTAGTGTTTTGGCTTTACAACATTCTAGCTATGCTGCCATCCATGATTTAGTTGCTCGAGCGATGTTTTTGGAGGCTGCGGTTTTACTATTATTTATTTCTGAAATTTCTCCGTCCGATACAAGGGGAAAACTTAGCTTGGTCTACTGCCATTGTTCCTGTATTTTGTTGAACAAAATGAGGATTTTCGATGGAGGAAATACTAGCTTACTGTGCAGTGGTATTTCAGTCTGGTGGATGTTTACCTCCGTTTGCTGCGGTTGTTGCGAAGCGATATAAAACAATGCTGTGGAGGGCTGAACTTCATCTGAACATGTCAACATATCCACAAAGGAACTCGTCTGGATAGTTTGCATAAACATTTGTGCCATAGGATAAAATAAATCACTTCTGTCTTCTAAAACATAATCATTGTTCAAGGGAAAAAATTCTCCATTTTGAAGAAAGCCCCAATTTAGGAGTTTGTACACTTGTTTCTATGGTGATTGAAACCAAGGTTGTGATTGGTTAATTTAAACCACAACTTTCAATGTGATTGGTTAATTTTAACTACATCTTTGAATGTGATTGGCTTATTGAACTGTCCGATAACAAACTGTCCGATAACAAGGTGTCCGATAACAAACTGTCCGATAACAGCTTGACAAGTGAATTAGAGGGAAATAGGAGTTTTTTAAACCAATCACAATCGAGGAAATTGTAATTTTTATGATTAGTGGTGTAAATACAAATCATTACATTATATCATTGCAACTATCTTATTGTACTTGACAATCTACTTTTGTCTTAAATACCTCATAAATCAAATGCCAAGCAAACAAGATGGATGGAATATACTGAGACAAAAGAGCATCTTTTTTGAACCTGTATATAGACAAGAATGCCATTCATGTAATAACTTAAACTCTTAATAATTCATAAAGCTTAAACAAAGGAAGTCATGACCGTGTCAGTGTTTGCATATCTGATCTTAACTAGCAAGAATTTTTACCATTTTAATTCTCCGTTTTCTCCTTAGTTTTAGTTTAAATCACTTAAGATAGTGTTTGATCACATTTCCAAACATCTTCAAGTTCGTCAAAAATACTCCGCTGCACATCGTATTTTTCATCTCCCTTCTCAATGTTTGGAAATGTGATAAAACATGGTCTTTCGTGTTTGATGTATTACATAAAAAGTATGGCCCATCCTCAGCGTAAAAACCTGTGACACTCGCCAGTGATGTACACAAAGAAAACAAAGAAGTCAATATAATAGACCTAATCCTAACAATAGCAACAAAACAAAGAAAAACTTTACACAGAGGTAAACCCAAATGTATGAATATACTGTAGCTCAAAATAAACAAAATATCTCCGAGATTTTTCAGGGCCAGCAAATTAACCAATGAGGCAAAGAGGAACACAATATAAAACGAAATATATAACAGCTATAAAGACTCAGTCATGCAAATGTGTTGCAAGGCCTTTTTAATCTGCGGAAGCTAATTAATGATTAACCACTTAATGACTGATCCCAAAGGCAACAGTGAGAAACGTATTTGTGTTGGGAGGCATAACAAAATCACTTAAATCCCTACTGATTAATGACTGTTTTTATCAAGGCCACTTACTGTGCTTTAAATGAATGGCTCCTCTCGATTGGCATTTCGTTGTTTATCAATTGCTGCAGTCCATTTTCTTGTCTTGTTGCATCATGGTGAAAAGCACTGTTCATTAACATTTCCCAAGCCTTGAATTAACATCAAGCAAAACATGAAAAGCTTGAAATTTAACCCTGTTTTTATGTATCTTTAAAATTAATGTGTATTTACTTTGAAATGACTTGTCAAACCCAAAAAGGTGTAACAAGAGAGCGAAAAGTAACATTATTAGTTCCTTTTATTTGAATTGCTACTATCAAATTTTATTGTAGTTAGGTAGATAGGTATACTATTATAGATAATTAACTAAATCATCTGATGGAAAAACCGTGGATAAATAAAGTTATCTTTAGTTATCTTATCTCTTCTGCAAGAGAATGCATGGAAGATCATCTATTTGAACAGCGGAAAAAGATATGACGACATGATCAATCAAAGACATGTCTTCCATTTCCATTTTATTTTTCCATTAACCACACAAAATATTAGACACGTTCATTTTATAATTCTAAAATAGTTATACAGACAGACACGTTTATTTGGAGTCTTATACAATAAGTAGTATATTGACAACTATTTCCAAATAACTAAAAATTACAAACAACAAAAAATATACATGGCTGAAAAGTTATTAATTAATTACGTCTTAGCGTATTTACTTTTTGCCGTCTTCCCCTTTCCTTTTTTCATCCCCCTAATAGTAAGCCACTCATCCACAACCATCACCCAATACAGTAAGCCAACCAAAGCAGACATTTTAGGCAAAAATGAGTCAAGGGCTAATGAGGGCATTATTAAGGTGGCCGAACACAGTTTTGGCGCGCGCTCTTGCTAACGCGATTCAGCGCGCGCACAATTATTGCATAAAAACAAACATGGCATAAATAGAGCGATCATTTTATTTGCTCAATGTCTGCGCTATCTGTACTATTTTTTTCTTCACAAATGAACACAATGTATTGAATTGAAGGTTTTACTCTTTTATTACAAAGGTATGTTAGAAAGGTAGCGATGCAAAGAACTCAGCTCTGCTATTTCTTTGTTGCTAAAAGAACCCAGTTAAATGCAGCGCATGCGTAGTAAGTCGAAAAAAGTGCGATTGAGTGAAAAATTGACTTCTCGGAGGCGCTTATTTCTCGAGAACCACTCATTAGAATTTCACAAAATTTGGCACGAAAATACTTTAGGAAATAAGTAACTGGAGGATTGAAAAAAAATTGAACTTTAACAAAGGAAATTCAAGATATGCCAGTGAACCTTCAAAGAGGGATAATTAAAGATCTGTTTGTTAAATTATTATTAAAATAGCGCTAACTTGCGAGTATCGTTACAAGCCTGTTGCATGCAAATTATAAAGAAAATCTAATGACTAGATTTTCTGCAAATAAACAAAACCGATTTTAAACACCTGTTTATATTTGATCATGTTGTCATGGCAACGGTACATACGTCAGCTCAATTATCAAAAAGTTGAAGTTTGTGTTGTTAACTTGCTTGCTGCCATTTTTGGTGACCAAAGGATCAAGGGTTTTAGAGAAAAATGTAAATGAAACAGAGGTATCAAAAACTGTGTTCAGCCACCTTAATTACAAAGCTTTGATACAGAGCACAGCAGGACCCCAGAAGACTTGAATTGCAGCTTGCCCTTTACACAGGCAGCTGTCAAATTTTGCTTTCTCTCGGCAAGTCTTAAATTACTTCAATTTTTGTTTTGATTTACATGCAGTTGGTAGACAACTTGCCTTGGGCATTGTCCATCAGGCCATAGTTAGTACTATGATCAGGCAAATGAAAATTACTTGCCCCTGCAAGTTAAATCCATTTGTCCCAGACAACAGGACAGACCTTTTTTCGAGCCCTGATACACCAGGAAAATACAGCATGTATGTATATACCTTGTTCTCATTGTCTTCAGCCTGGGTTTTAGATTTCTTGGCAGCAGGTAAATCAGGGGAGTCACACTGCACAGGCAAGCAAAGTGCATTATCAAAGAGTTACAGGATTACCACAAAATTTGTTAAGTTACTGCCCGCAAAAGTACTGGCCCCACAAGAAGTACCAATAAATAATGACCCTTCAATACCTAGGACTAATCATAATGTAACTTCTTGCTACAATGCCATACATTTTCAAAGATACAGGTGACAGAAATAAACAAAATAATCAGCTTGGTGATATGGTATTGATCGACCACCAAACATTCTCAGAACTGACACTAAACGAACTAATCCCTGACAGCTACTAGTAAGAAGTCTTTTTTAATGTTTTCAGCTTGGAACTGAAAGAATTAAGAACAGCTGGAAGCAATATGAGAGACAACATAGTAAAACAATAGCAACTGAAGGTTTATCAAAATTCTGTGATCTTTCTTTTGGAAGATGCTCATCCCAAACAAAGGCAATACACTACTCTGTTTTCCTGTGATATAAATGCTTGTCAACAAGATTCATTCTTCTTCTCTTTTCAAACGATTAAACCACACTCACTTCCATTCCACGTTTGGTACAATTTATCACTATCCAAAAGGGGCAATCTGCAATACTTCCATGAAAACCATCACAAATATACAATTCTTAAACAACCAGAACTACCAGGAAAGAGATCATAAACTACCACAACTAGAATAACTACCAAAACAACAAGAACTACTAGAACTACCCAAACTACCTAACCTAACAGAGCTAACAGAACTACAACAATTACAAGAACTAGGATTACCAGAACTACTAAAACTAACCGAATTACAAGACCTAGAACTACAAGAACTACACTGAAAAACTACTAGAACTACCAGAACTGCAAGACCTAGAAGAGCTATCAAACTACAAGAACTGCCAGAACTACAAGAACTGTCAGAACTACAAAAACTACCACAATTACAATAACTACAAGAACTATTAGAAGTACGAGAGCTACCAGAACTACAACTACCACAATACAACAACTAGCAGAACTATAACTAATTGAAACAAATACCAGAACTACTAGAACTATCAGAAGTTCCAGAACTTCAAGAACTAACAGAACTGCTAGAACAGTTAGAACTACATAAACTACCAGAACTGCAAGATCTAGCAGAACTACAATAACTACCAAAACTACCAAAATAGACCCTTCTCCAAAATGGCGGCCGAAAATTCAAATAAGTAAAAATTAAAAATGTATACCAGCACTAGAAAGAATGCCTTTACTTAAGTAACCCTGCAAAGTTTCAGCATTTCAGTTGTAATATCAGCTGAGAAAATGTAAGTTGAAAATTGAGAAATTTAGAGACGTTTGCATGACTGTCTGGGGGTATAATGCATACCCCCAGCCATACAAATTTCTGTAAATTTTTCAGTGTTCAACTTACATTTTCTCAGCTGATATTACACCTGAAATGCTGAAACTCTGCAGTGTTACTAAAGTAAAGGTGTTCTTTCTATTGCTGGTATACGTTTTTAATTTTAGCTCATTTTAACTCATTTGAATTTTTGGCCGCCATTTTGGAGAAGGGTCTATTACAAGAACTACCAGAACTACAAAGGCTATAACAACTACTCGAGCTGCAAGAACTACAACTACCAGAACTATAAGATCTACCACAACTACAAGAACTACCAGAACCACCAAAACTAGCAGAACTACTAGAACTACAAGAACTACCACAACTATAAAAGTACAAAAGTTACAGCTTAAACTCTTTTTGAACCTTGTGTTTAAGAACTTTATATTTGTGACGGTTATCATGGACGTGTTACCAGTCAATCCCTCTCCCCACCCAAATTCCAAACCTCCAAAACTAGCAAGGGAAAATGATTCTGAAATGAAAATGTGGAGGCTTGTACCATATTCATATATTAGTCATATTTTTCCTTTTTGTTCTATTTTAATTTTTGAGGACTCTTTTGTAAATCGCTTATCAGTGAAACTGATCTCCTCAATAAAGATTATTATTATTATTTTGAGGACTCTTTTGTAAATCACTTATCAGTGAAATTGATCTCCTCAATAAAGATTATTATTATCATTATCATTATCATTATCATTATCATTATCGTTATTATTATGTATTGGGCCTCACTGAATTGCCACTATGATAATCATTTACCTTTTCTCTGCTATCAGGAGGATATCCCATTAAATCCAAGATGCAATCAGTGAACCACTTCCACTCTCCTCTGCTGTCTTGGGAATGAGGTACTTGTGCTGAAGCATAGCAGGCTAGGTGAGCCTTGATCACCAATTGTGCAGGAAGAAGACACTTTAGTGCCTCCAAACAAGCCGTAACTAAGGATGAGAACAGTATTGTAATCACTAGTACGCTTTTGACAAATGGCAAAAAAAACTGTTTGTCGCTTTTAAAATAAATACACACAAACGCGGTTAAAAGAGTTCTTCTGGACCCATCAAACCTTTTTATAGTCTAGCATACAAAGTTCTTTCAAGTAGCTTCCAGTGAAATGGTCACCCTCCCTATAGCTACCTGTTCTAAGAGTCTTGGAATGATAGTCAGACAGACACTTTACTCATGGTCACCCTTTCTTCAACAGTCAGTTATCAAAGTCTGGTTTATGCGATGTCAATGCAACCTGTGTTAAACAGCCATCTCTCTTTAGCATAAAGGGGGTAAGTTTCTAAAGCATCTGTGGTGCTGCTTCGTTGGGGAGTATTACAAGATAATTGGTTTTATCAACTGGGTTGATGTGACATTCCTCTCTCAAGCAGTTTGCAACCACCCTTGTTCTGCTTTCATATTCTCTGAAATGACTAGGGACAGTGTGGCTTGCCTATTCTTTACCCTACCAAAACTTATAACAGGAAGTATGGTAAAACTTATCCTTAGCTTAAGAGAAGAGTGCATATGAACATATTAATGTGATGCTGTGCATTTTCAGGTTAATGCTACACTTGCTTGTTTAGAGTACTACCAACCTGCCAAATTTTGGGATAACATTGGCAGAGTAAGTCTGCAGATTGACCCATCAGTCAATACCTAATTAAGACAAATTTAAAAAGACCTGCTGTTAGAATATTAGCTACATGCAACCTGTCAGAAGTGCAAAAAAAAAAATTGTTCAAGACACTTCTCATTTCATTGCATGCCTTCTTTCCTTTACCAACTATGAATCAAGTAAGTCCTATTGAGGCACAGAATTGCCCCTTCAACTACCAAGAATTCTCATAATTTACTCTAGCTTCAGTTTTTGCCCCCAAAAAAGGTAGTGATAACTACAAGTTCTTTTTACACCGGAACGAAGACAAGATTGCCAGGACATACAGTGTATTTCAATACTGGTTACCTCAAAGTTTCCCAAAAGTCACTTAAGGCTTTATTTGACATGCCCCTTAATTAATCAAGCAAAGCTTCTACCACCCTGTACATTGTTTTGTCAACACCATCATCATAAATGATCATCATTTATTTAGAACAATTAAAAAAGAAGTCTATCCAGGTACGACAATTTGGTTTGGGCAAAGAGACCTCCGGAAAACCAGTATGATTATAGCAGAGGCCACCTAAATTATTTCAAAATAGATGTATTTCAACATCATTCTCCACCACATGTACATTACTGGGCATATACATCATTCTGTATTGACATGTCTGCTTGACTACTGCATGTCTGCTTGACTGCTCCAGTTACTTCCCAACTCCTTGCACTAATGCCAAATAAATCAAATAATTTGCAGTAAACCCAAACATGGACATGCATATATAAATAAGACTGAACTATAATTGATCCATGGATTTACACTTGTTTGTGATTAACTAGTTTTAATTAGAATTTGCTTCAATTTCATTTATTGACTTTACCAAGACAATTGCTATGATCACTTCTTAATTTCATTTAAACTCTTGAACTACATGTTCTCAATGCTTCCTTACGATGTTACAGGTGGTAGATACTGCATCTCTTAGAGATGCAACTTTCACGTCTTGCAATGGCTTTGTCTTGGATTGTCTAACTTCCAAATCTGCAGAATAAGTCAGACATACATGTGTCAAAATGTTTTTAAAAAATGATTCTACTGAGGGACAAAGTATGCACTTGTTGTATATCATACATAGGATATCATACATAGGCATTTATATTAGTGAAATGTAAACTCTTTCTATAACTGCACCTTGCATGCCCACATCACTCTTGTTTAAATGAATGGAAGCGAATGATAAGATCTGCAGGAAACAGGATAAGATGTTCATGGAGACAGTAACATGTAAGATAAATGATTTCTGGAGGGGGAGTAAATATCCCTCTTGCAGAAAGGGGACTATATGTACAATCACTATAAAGTGATAATGACACTTAAAACATCAAAAAATAATGAAACATCTACCTTGTCAGGGGTATTGAATTGTGAGGATTCTTGCACTTTGATAATAGGAAACATTGGTAAATGTACTTGACCACCCTGAAGGTTGAAAGCATAAGTCAATGAGATGGAATAGATCATTTCCGAGTACCCCTGTGCTTCAGTTTCAAAGAGAGACTAAGTGCAAAACCATTCTTATGAAAATGACTTTGATTTGCATGAAAATGAAACTGCATGCAGAACTCATTTTCATATGAAGGGTTTCGCACTTAGACTTGTTTTGAAACAGAGGCACAAGAGAACTCGGAAATGGTGTATTCTGCTTTAGTTAATCTTATCAATAGTAGGTCACTACAATAATTTATAGACAATGCACTGTGCAGTGCAATCTTAGTTCTTACACAGGGTTCAGAAAAATTAAGACTGGCCCTAAACCATAACTGGTCATGACAACCATGCAGACTCTCAACTCAACCATGTCTCCAATGTTACATGTAGTTCCAAAAATGTCACTTCATTCCAAAACTGCCACTTAACATTTGAATAATGTGGAACATAGTAAAAGGTTAAGCCTTAAGTGATCTTCAGTGCACTCAAATTACCATATTTAAACAGGCAGTAGCATGACATACACATCTCTTCATAAAATGCTGAAATGTTGAAGGTGCGTTACAAAGACCAAAAGGTTCACAAGCAGCATGTTGGCAAAGCTATTTTCAAGCTAAAGATGTGCCCATTTACTCCTTGTGAGTTTTCTGGGTTAAGATAAACTTGCTACTATTACAGGCTGGGGGAACAAAATAGCATGGAGCCACAAAATTTAACCAGCACAAACATTCACAGAAATATATCATACGTTGCCTTATCAAACCACATCAACATCTATTTTCAGTTTCTGGTAACCCATGCACATATCCATAGGCTAGTAACAGGTCTCCTCTGCTATTTTCCCGGTTAATGTAATCAGTGACTCCACCTTTTGATATATACAGTGGGCTCACTGACATTGACAACCAAATACTGCAGGTGTATAATATTTTAAAACGCTGTTTAGGTATATTGCCAAATGTTTTCAGAACCCACTTAATGTAATTTTTCACTACATTTATCAGCAAATCAATGACATAATCTTCTTAAATCCATTTCCACGTGGAGAGTACAAAAAAGTTTTCTTGTTTTTCAGACCACTATTTCTTATGCTGCTTGCAGTCACTTAGAACTTAAAAATGTTTTGTAGGAAATTCACAAAGGGTTTATGCATGATACCTGTAACAACAATATTCTGACCATATGTAATGAGTTGCTCAAACACAAAAGTTAACTTAGTTAGTACTTCTAATGTAGGCCAATGTAATGGGGTTTTTCTAGTTTTTTAATTTATCGTTATAAGATCATCTTTTCCCCCTTTGTTTTCATATAGTCTTTATATTATTTGATAATCTGTAATTGCTAAAGTGTGCCTGCCTTGACTAGCCTTTGCTACCTGCAGGCATGCTTACTGTTATACATGTGTTTATACATGTAATTCAAAAGGATTTTAATCAATATTTAAGAAATAGAAAACATGTACCGTGTTTCTATCGAGTTATACAAACACGAGTGGAAGTTTGGGAGAACGAGAAATGCTGTGGGAACACGAGCCGCAGGCGAGTGTTTCCACAGCTTTTTCGAGTTCTCCCAAACTTTCACGAGTGTTTGCATAACTCGATAGAAACACGAAGAACATGTTTTCTATTTCTTTTAAAAAACACCAAGATGATAGAAAGGAAAACAACTTGTTAACTTTGGATATCAAAATGTAAATTCTCTTTGCTCACGCCATCACTACGTCAACAGTGCGCACTAGTTCTGTGTCTCCATCGAGTTATACAAACACGATTTTTAACAAATCAGCGTGCGTGCTTTCTTAGAACTGTTTTGTAATTTATTTTAAGCAACAATATTTTAAATACAAAACTAGTGATCTCAATTAATGTGTACTTGTATTATACTTGGGTTCATGTATTAGTGTCTACTTAGTGGTGGTTACTATTCAGAGACCTATTCTCATAAAAAAGAAATTGCAATTTGTTTAAAAATTATAATCATTACCTTCACCATTCCACTATAAATAACAAGCGTACAGTTTGGCTCCAGCACAAGCATCAAGTTTAATTTCTAGAAAATAAGAACTGTTTAGTCAGAACATGGCTTCTCCAGATATCATAGATTTTAAAAACTTCAGTCAGAGAACTTCAGTATAGTAATTGTGTCAAGACTGGTTTCCCATTCAGTATCAAAAAACAAAACCACTTAGCTATAACAATGTTCAACTACATCTTTCTAAGGAAGATCTTAATTTCATTTCACCAAGTACATGTAAGATAAACTGCTTAAAACACCCCTAGCCTTGTTTCCAGTTGTATGCAGCCAAATGATAATGTGAAAGAAGTTGTAAAGAAAATGAATGTATGTCATCAATACCCACAGCTGGGGTTTACAAATGTACATGTACTAAATATTAACACAGACATTACCTCCATTGGGACAGCATCTCTAGCAGGTATTTCAAATGCATTCATAAATTCTAGACAGTCGCCTTCTTGAGCAAATTGAACTCCTCTGTAAAACCAATAGTTATTATTACTATCAAAAGAATTCACTATGTACATACATAATCTGTTCACATGACCCCCACATTCAACAGGTAAATTGTTTAGGTTTTCACACACGAAGTCTGACCATGCATACAGCAAATTAGTCACAGACAATTTCCAGAACTTGGTTAGACTATGTCTGATGATCGACTGTTATTTCATGAACTGATTATAGACAAATCCTTGTATATGATTCATTTGTACTTTAAATTTGATTCAATGGCAACAGTGAAGACTTAAAATTCCATCATAATGCTGAGGGAATGGTGTTCCCAGTATTACCTTAATTTATCCAATTGTCCCAAAAGATAGCACAGAAAGGTAGCACCAAACTTGTCTTGTGTAAGGAATGCTTTTGAAGCTTTTCCTTTGGTTCCGTATCTGGTTATAAATGAGAGAGAGGGTGATCAGAATACACTGATCTTGGACTTGGACTGTCAAGGAGGCCAATTGAAGCAACTTACGGCAAATGGTCATGGATGCAGGGCTTGAAATTGCAACTCACTGGTCGCCAATGTGACCAAAAATTGAGCACTGGCAACTAAATTTTCAGAACTGGTCGCCAGCTGGTGATTCGTATTTTGTCCGATAACTAAAGAAAACCGCGACACAACTTTTGTTGTTAAATCTTTTTATTAGGAAATCAATCGGATATGGTAGCTAGTATGCAACTCACCTTTCCGTTCCTAGTAAAATCATATCTGAATATTGCAAGAGAATGGAAAAAATTGAATTTATTTCAACACATTGATACTACGTTTAGGGCCCGCCATATTGTTTCAGCGACTTCCTCTCCCGGTCAGAGACTGGTACGAGCAATGTGGTTGTGTAGGGGCCTGGGCTAAGTATGGCGTTTATCGACAGCGAAAGGCATTGTAGGCTCGATTACCAGCCGCTGTTCAGGGAGGGTAGACATGACACGAGAGGACGGCAGAAATCGAGCCTAAAGGCGTTGAGAAAAGCACTTGTTGAAAATAAAACGGCAGTGCAAAGAATTGAAGTAGCAAAGGGAAAATACACAAGGACCTGTGTTTGTCTCACAGGGAAAACCACAGACTTAAAATGTTTGGCTGATCTCCAGTGTAATAGCCACAACTGACGTCATATTTCGCTTATTCCACTTTGCCACATAAAATCTTCTCCTGGTTCCTAATTTTTTTTCTATAGTTCTCTTGTTCTTCCGATTCTCTGGTTCTTCTGGTTCTCGTAGTTCTCTGATTCTTGTGGTTCTCTGGTTCTTGTGGTTCTCGTGGTTCTCTGTTTTTTGTCGTTCTCTAGTTCTTGTGGTTCTCTGGTTCTTGTGGTTGTTCTGGTTCATGTGGTTCTCTGGTTCTTGTGGTTCTGTTAGTTATTGTGGTTTTCCGGTTCTTGTGGTTGGTTACCCTGTTGCACTAGTTGCCAGATCTCCAGCGATTGGCACGGCATGTGACCTTTCCCGCTCAATTTCAAGATGGCGGGCGAGAAAGAAATTCACTCCGTTCAGGATCTTGAAAAAAAACTTTCCAGTGTTTCGTTCCCATTCCAAGAGGTTGTTCCACAGAGTGCTATTAAGTGGTTCAATATTTTTGTGAGAAGTCATGGCACCACCAGGGAGCTGTTGTTAGTCAGTGCACTCGCATCGATGAGTGCTTTGATCGGCAAAACAACACTTGAAGTCTTTCTGTCCTACCAGGACCACGAGAACCACAAGAACCAGAGAACCACGAGAACCACAAGAACCACAAGAACCAGAGAACCACAAGAACCACAAGAACCACGAAAACCACGAAAACCACAAGAACCACAAGAACCACAAGAACCAGAGAACCACGAGAACCACAAGAACCACAAGAACCAGAGAACCACAAGAACCAGAAGAACCAGATAACCCGAAGAACCATGAGAACCACGAAAACCAGAAGAACCACGAGAACCACAAGAACTGCAAGAACCACAAGAACCAGAGAACCAGAAGAAACACGAGAACCACAAAAACCAGAAGAACCACAAGAACCACGAGAACCACGAGAACCACAAGCACCCGAGAACCACGAGAACCACAAGAACCGGAGAACCAGAAGAACCACGAGAATCACGAAAAACCAGAAGAACCAGAAGAACTACAAGACCCACGAAAACCAGAAGAACAACGAGAACCACAGAACCACGAGAACCACAAGAACCACAAGAACCAGAGAACCACGAGAACCATGAGAACCACAAGAGCCAGAGAACCACAAGAACCAGAAGAACCACGAGAACCACGAGAACCAGACAACCACGACAACCACAAGAACCAGAACTACAAGAACCACAAGAACAAGGGAACCAGAAGAACCTGAAAACCAGAAGAACCAGGAGAACCACAAGAACCGGAGAACCACGAGAACCACAAGAACCACGAGAACCACGAGAACCACGAGAACCACAAGAACCACAAGAACCACGAGAACCACAAAAACTAGAAGAACCACGAGAACCACGAGAACCACAAGCACCAGAGAACCACGAGAACCACAAGAACCAGAGAACCACGAGAACCACGAAAACCAGAAGAACCACGAGAACCACGAAAACCAGAAGAGCCAGAGAACCACGAGAACCAGAAGAACCACAAGAACCACAAGAACCACAAGAACCAGAGAACCACGAGAACCACGAGAACCACAGGAACCAGAGAACCACAAGAACCAGAGAACCACGAGAACCAGGAGAACCACAAGAACCAGAAGAACCAGAGAACCACAAGGACCAGAAGAACCAGAAGAACCAAGAGAACCACAAGAACCAGAAGAACCATGAGACCCAAAGGAACCAGAAGAACCAGAAGAACCAGAAGAACCACAAGAACCACAAGAACCAGAAGAACCACGAGAACCACAAGAACCACAGGAACCACAAGAACCAGAAGAACCACGAGAACCACAAGAACCACAAGAACCACAAGAACCAGAAGAACCACGAGAACCAGAGAACTATAGAAAAAAAATTAGGAACCATGAGAAGATTTTATGGGAGAAAGTCGAATAAGCAAAATGTGGCGTCAGCTGTGGCTATTACACTGGAGATCAACCAAATGTTTTATGCTTCGCTTCGTTTAACATGAGTACGGAGACAACCATCAACTTCAGACCAGAGACATAACCACCTGAGACCAACAATAACGTTATAACTAGGTTTTACTCGCGTTGTTTCTAATTGTTTTCATTCTTCAATTGTGCCGGACTTTTCTTGCATGCAAAGTAACGTATAAAGTCATGTTTTTGTGTAAGTTATATATAAAATAAGTTGGCGACCAAATTTTTTCTGTTAGTCACCAGCTGGCTCCCGAAAGAAAAATTAATTTCGAGCCTGGGATGTCTGCCAAAAGTAGCCCTTACATCTACTCTATCATGGACAGTTCCACAAGTACCTAACAAACTTATTGTCTCAACATATCTAGTGTCCTCAGTACAAAGGTGGTATTAGAAATAAATTGTGTCTGACCTCAACGGACATGTTTGTAAACTGAATAATTATCACACCAGGGCTACCATTAGGGGCTATAACCCAAACTATGAGTTATAGTTAGGTACTGTATGGTTGATGGGCCCTGGATGTTACACATGAACTTGCCAGTTGATGATGCTTTTCGCCCACAAAGCAACAGGTTTGTTGAAGGTGTGAAGATCACAGCAACAGGTGACTCAAAACATAATGACTGGACATCCTGGATACATTGTAAGAAATCTTAGCAACTTCAACTGCTTTATTAGTAGAAATTGTTTGTGTGATTTAAGAACTGCAATGTTCTTTCATCTTTTGGTCATAATTGCAATTGTTAACAGAATTGTCTGAGTACCTATCTGAAGACAACTAAATTTAAATAATATAATCAATCTGCTGAACAAAAGCTACAGCAATTACCTGACAGCAATTTGAGTTTCATGCCAAACCTGAGTGAGACAAACTTCTGGCAGCAGTGGCTGAAAGCTGTCCCAGGATGACTCCTCTTTGCTTGAACAGAGAGATGTTGATGGCGAGCAGAAAGCAAGAGGAGATCGCAATCCTATCCCTAAGGGAGAATCTGTGGGGAAAAGTAATTTATTTTCTCTGTATTTAATGAAAGTAATTTTATTTAATATCTTCTATGCTACTGCAGACCTTTGTATGTTTCATGTATAGAATGAATTGAGCATGCACAACACCCTTAAATACTTCAGTACATTCTCATTCACCTTGATTTCATGTACATGTACAGAGATTATTTGGATCATGGTAGAGTGCTGTTTGATACCCTTGATTGAACCTCAATTGAAACTCAATCACTGTCATAGTATCCATGGGGTATTCTATGCCCACAGAAGCCTGGACTGTACCTAAACACATGAAGCTCAGCATGGTGGCCATGTTTCTTCCATGTAGAAATAAACTCCCAAATACATACTATTGCATGGTGTCAGGAGTGGGATCTTTTCAGAAAAGCAAGCAAGAAATCCTCACAGCACTCTTCAGGTAAAAATTACAGGACCTTTTACATGTAGGTCAGTTTATCAGAGATTTTCAAGTTTAAGTATTCAAGCCTCTTAATTTGATTACCACCATTTTAAAGTTTCAGATTTCAAGCTTCTACATTCAAACAACAAGGGTGTATCTCATCGTAAACAACAACCAAGGATAAGTGCACAATAGTGCAGAGTCCAAAATAACAAGACCGGAAGATCTACTTGCACAACGACAATGGAGAAACCAGCGATTCTTCAAGCATAAGACGAGGGGAGCAATTCTGAGCCAATAACAGTGTTTTTAGATACCATTACCTCCAGCAATTCTATGGATAGCATGAGCAGCTACCCTAACAAGATCTATGGAACTGTCAAGAGCAACAGAGAAAGCGACTAAATGAAGGTAGGCACAGCAGCAGCAGACACTTGTATCCTTGCTACAAACGGCCTACAGAGGTTGGGAATTTCTGTTGACATCAAACTGTGCAGCAGTATATTGAAGAGCTATGGAGAAAATCCCATACAAACCCTGGGTACTACAACCCTTCAAGTAACTTTCAAGAGCACCTCAATACCAACAGAGTTTACCATTGTTGAGGTTCCAGGTCACGCTTCGATCGGCTGGCAACAAGGTCACAAACTTGGCGTCATAACTATCAATGTTGAAGAAGTCTAAAATGTTTCAGTCCCATGTGCAGCACATTTAACTGTTTAACATGTTGGTTTCTCTAAAGCTACCATGTTAAATGAATATCAGGATTGTTTCAACAAAATTGGCTGGTTCCACTGGGATCAATATCATATTGAGCTCATCAAAAACTTGACACCAGTAGTACATCCTCCATGTACAGTTCCTGTTCACATCTACCACTGCACAAAGCTGAGCTAGAGAAAACGGTCACTGATGACATCAATACTGAAGGAACAGAAACCAGACTGGGTCAATTCAATTGTTTGAATGTTAAAGGGGCTCAGTCACGGCATCTTGAGTTATTTTGAACATCGAAAAAAATAACCGTTAAATTGAAGGAAACCTAAAAATAACACTTTGTAAAGATAGAAAAACATCAAGGAGACGATAATAAACCATAAAGGAACAAGGATGGTTAAGGATGGAGAAGATTGACGCGGATTGCTAACAACGAATTTGAAAAGTTTTGCTAAGCTTTTCAAACGTGACTGAGCCCCTTTAAGGAGACACCTGACAGAAAGAAAGTCAGGTTGTGCTTCGTCCCTAAAGACCTGAACAAGAATGTTTGCCGTGAAAATTACTACAGCAGCATCATTGGTGAAATTCTACCATTACTAGCTAGCAAGAACCCCAGCAAGAACTACTTTTCAGTGGTCGATACAACAAAAGGCTACTGGCATGTCAACCTCAACTACAAATCTAGTCTCTTGTGCACCTTCACCACTTTTAATTGATACAGGTTTTAGTATTTACCACTTGGCATAGTTGTTTCCCAGGACATTTTCCAGCAAAGTAAATTCCCAGTGTCACTGGGTAGCCAACAACATCATCATTTACAGGGGTTTCAATAAAAGCCGGTTACCGGCGGTCTACTGCCACCTGTACAACCTCTTACCACCAACTGTTTGGATTTCATTAATGAAAATAAAAATAACATTATAACATAGCTAGCAGAGCCATGCAATCAAATTCAGTATGGCATCAGCAAATCGCTTTGCCAGAATTTTTTTCGCACGAGCAGCCATTGTCAGCACAGCGAAAAATATTATATTTCGCTACAATGATGGATACAGAGACTGGGCCCACTAGTCCCAAAACAAACACGATTTTCTGGCCTTTTCTCGTGGGCTAGAGTTCTTAAATGAGGCAGAAAAAGAGAAAAACAACAGAAAAGGAAACTCGGAATCAGCGCCGTCATGATTCACTTCACTGTCCGAAAGACACTCTGGTAAAACCAAACAAATTACAAACTGGTCTGTTTCAACCTTTAAAGGTAAGCTGAAGTTTTACCGTTATAAAATTGTTAAATATAAACCTCAAGCTTTCAAGAGAAAATTGAAATAAAACCAATTCCTATTTTGCTTAATATTTCGCTACTGCGAACAATCACTTCTGAGGTCTTCTGATATTGTTGTATTTTTTTGCGTCGATTTTCAGGATTTTATGTACATTTCCACCGGCTATGTTATAAAACAATTGGTTCATGCTTTTAGCTGTGCACTATCGAGTTATGGAGCTCTTGGGAAGTTTGGAGAGCACTCAAGAAGCTAGAGTTGCCCTCGGCTATCGCCTTGGGCAACTCTTATGCTTCTTTCGTGCTCTCCAAACTTCCCGCGTGCTCCATAACTCGATAGTGCACGCTAAAGCACGAACCAATTGTTAATTAATAAAAGAAAAGCAAATTCAACAACAACAACGACCACTGAAACTTTTAAATCCCACAAAAACAGCATGCTTTTAGATGCCCAGAATGCTGGAAATCGCATTTCCGAGCTTCTAGATTTCAACTTTTTTTTTTTTTTTTTTTTTGGGGGGGGTGGGGGGTGGGGGAGCATGCCCCCAGACCCCCTAGGGGAAAGGGGCCTTGCAGCCCCTTTAGTGGTCAAAGCTGTCTATTACACCTTCAGTGGCCGCTTATAACTAAAGTTATTGAAACCCCTGCATTTATGGGTCAAAAGAGAAAAAGCATAAGCGAGCATTTGTCAATATCCTTGAGACCACCAGAGCAAACAATGTGAGTGTGAATTCTGAGAAACTACCTTTCAAATACCCTGGGGTTGTTAGAGGGGTAATGAGTCTCGGTTATATGCACTGGGGCCACCAGGTGCATCCTCAAAATTCAGAGAAATGCCCACTATCTCAAATAGGTTCTGCCACCAAGTCGGCTGTTGCACATCCTTGTTGTAACCCTGGTAAATAAATACAGTTTTATACTGCAGCTGAGCAACAACGGCAAAAGGCGATCATCCGTCGCCTTTAACTAACGGGATCCCAGTGGCTAAAGGAAGAAAACTCTAACAGGAAAACTCTGGCCCTCCAGGTGGGGGGTTGAGCAGTAAGCTAAACCCCTGTTCTCATAGAACTCTCATGCTTACAGAAACGTCTACAGGAATTTGTTTCACTCAACCAGTCTTAGGCACAAGAGAATCAATCTCAAGCGGGACGAAGACTCACTCTGCCACAAAGGCAAATGTAAACTTGGGATTGGGCTATTCATCCATGAGCTGGCTCAGAGAGCCTTTGATTAGAAAAGAGGGAGATGTCATAGTATCTGCACAATATTCTATGGCAGCGGATGCCTGGACTGTACCTTTACACATGTAGCACAGCATGGCGGCCATGTTTCTTCCATGTAAGAATAAACTCCCGAATACACACTATTGCAATCAACACCTTGGTTGACACTCAATAAAGCCACTCCATCAACATCTCAGTCAACAGTTGACTAATTTTCAATTAATGCATACATCAGTAGATCAACACTTAGCCGACTATCAACCGACTGTTGATCAAGTTAAGTATCAATTTAGTGTCGACTGAGTATTGATCCGATTATTTTTATGTCAAAACCGTAAAGAAATAATTATTTGAACTCTACCATGTATTAAGTCGGTAATTCCATTAAAATAACAGCTGCTGCAAGGTTTATTAACAGGCAAACATTGACAGAAAAGTTTTGGTTCAAGTATTCAAAGCACCATTAAACCAAAATAAATAAAACGTAGATATTCCTTTCAAGTGTATAAACATCTGACATGCAATAAGGAATACTGGTCACCTACCAATTGCAGGTGACATCGTCCTGCTCAAAGAGATCTGATTCAGTGCTGGTGACAATAAACGAATTGGAGCAGGGGACTGTACATGAGCTTTGATAGCTGATGTGGGGGTAAAGGATCTGAAGGGAGAGAAGGATATTGGAGTGGCTACAGACAGTCGAGAATGTGCACCAGCAGACAGCACTGGAGTAGGATGATGAAGAATGTTACTGAAGTGCAACTCAGCAGGGTGATCTACATGTGTTGGAGACTCTGGGCAATCCTGTCGAAACAATCAAATACAATCATTACAACGGTTTATTGCAGAAATGCTTCTTAAGACAGGCAGAAGTCCATGCTGGTAGCTTTGGCTATGGATTGAGAGGTGTTTGTCATGTTCAGGGGTAAGATACTTAAAATCTATTTCTCTGTGAGGGTTTATTTTGCCCGAGATGACAGCAGAATGACCCCACCCAGCAGTTTCTTCCATTTCTCAATCCAAAGTCCAACAAACTAATCATTTAGGCCACTGTGTCTCCTACAGGTTTAGACTCTGTAAAGCAATGTGATTTATTACATACTAGACAAATTCAAGTGTTTTACTAGCAAATCTACCACTTGTAAAATTCATAACAAACAACAAAGTGGCCTGTTCATCACCAGTAAGGATATAAATGACATCATGTCTCACTTTTTCACAGTGTTTTTCTTTACAAACAGTCAGGTTGTCAATATAATAAAAACAAAATTACAAAGTGGCTTGAAGATATGAATTTCAATATTTCTTGTGTCAAAAACAATATTTAACCACTCCACACTAAATTATCATATCTTCAAGTTGCCTTGTAAAATTGTCTAGAGTACCTACACCTTACATGTATGTACATACCTCAGCTTTTGCTTTGCTTGCATGCCATACAGAATGCAATCCAATGACGAAGTCATATGTCATGACCAGTGGAGGATCGCTACATGCAAACACTACACTGACTGTTGGATCACAGATTTTGGATATCTTTCCTATCAAAATAAAATTGAAAAAAGTTTGTTTTTAATGGGTTTCTATATTTGGCAAATGTGTCTCTTCACTCCTTGCTGAGTATTATTCTTTCCTTGCAATTTTTTTACTACAAGTAAGACCTTTTTAAGATTTTCTCATTCTCCACAAGATCCTTTTGAATTTATTAAGTGTACTAAGCTCTAGCTGAGATTAACTTGGCAAAACTGCAATTTGGATGAGATCACTGTAATCTTGGCTGATTCATGTTCTTGGTGACTTTTCTTTTTTTTTACCAACCAAAATTTCTTCCAGTTATGCACTATACATGCATGAAGCAAAATTTCCCACTGCAGATTTTCACCTACTGCCTAGATCAGGATGGTTAGATTCACAGGCTGGGCAGGTTTGAGTATTAGCATATTTCACATGACTTGTATCTTATAGCTTAACCTTTGCTTCTAGAAGGGTAAAGGTATTTTCTTAGAGATGTCTATTTCAGGGAAAGATCAAATTTTCTGAATTGTACCTTGAACTTTTGATATGACTGGCCTCGGTTCATCTAAAGGATGCAGAACACTAAACATAGTGGGGACATCCCTGGAATGAAAAGAGACTAACAATCTTCACATCCACACTAAGCTGTCAGATTACCTATGTTGCAGTAATCTGTACAAGAGAAAGATCTTGAAAAGAGAACTTTGCAAACTTACTAATAATTTATCAAGTTTAATCATACAAAATCATGGCTGTGATGGTTTTTGAATATCTGAGATCTTAATTAGCAGAAATTTTTATGCCTTTATTTCTCAATTTGCTCTGCATATGTAGATTTTAGCCTCAATTGAGCCGATAATGATCTCAAACACTCAAGACTGTCTTTGACACCATTTCTGATTTGAATTTCATCAAACATT
Organism: Platygyra sinensis; assembly: GCA_019787425.1. Taxonomy (NCBI): domain Eukaryota; kingdom Metazoa; phylum Cnidaria; class Anthozoa; order Scleractinia; family Merulinidae; genus Platygyra; species Platygyra sinensis. The sequence continues at coordinate 12,452 of JAHPZR010031944.1, read as the reverse complement.
ATTATACATCAGACTCACTATGTGTGCTCCTCAGAAACAAAATGGCTGAACGCTTCGCTTCTGTTTCTGAGGATGAATTATGTGAGAAATGTATAGTAAAACAATTAGTGAATTCGGTTTTTGCATGATATCATGAAATATCAAAACCTTGTGTCTGTGTTATCTGTCTCAGCCTTCGGCTTCGGCAGATAACACAGACCTCGGTTTTGATAATGCATGATATCATGCTCAACCTCATCCAATATTTGTTTACTATCTGCTACACATCGTATTTTCAATTATCTTCTTGGTGTTTGGAAATGTGGGCAAACATGGCAAACTTAATTGTGCAAGACTATAAATATATATCTACAAAAAAATAAGAATATAAATAAAATTATAAAAAAGCTCAAAAGGAGATGGCATGAACAGGACACTCAAACCTATGTGGTGCCTACCCATTGGAGTAAATTATGTAAATGATAATAAAATAAAATAAATAACAATAATGATAAAATAAGAAAATGAATAAAATAAATAAGCTTACCTAGTAACTGTGGTGGCATGGGCAAGGGCAACTACAAATTATGTGAGATGGGCAACATACATGACAGATCTACATCATAAACTGATGCTACATGTACTTGACATTACCTGAGAAGCTCACCTCTTGCAAGTCTTATTTAAAGCATAATGGCAACATTTAGTTCCATCCTTATTAGACCTGTTAACTCTGTACATCTTTGTTACTTATTACTTTACATGTGATAAAGTATTGATTATCATATCAAGTACAGTAGTTACCTTTTCTGGCCCATCACTTCTCCTGGTTCTGTTGTTCGTTCAAGTAACAATCCCTCCTTTAAAGAAACTACCTGTTTTACCTAAAAACAGTTCAAAAAATAATTATTAGGTACCATCATGCCAGGAGATATCTTGTGTATTAAATTGTCTCCCATTTTGTTGTATTGGAAGTTATGCAGGCTAATATGATAGCATAACATACATGTACATACATGTACACTGTATTAGTAATTTAAGAAAACACGATTCATGAAGTTCCTCCTGCAGCAAGTCTGTACTTAACAGATTTTTCATCTATTGCCATGTTTTGTGCAGGTGTCTCAAAAGCTTAGATCTAAGATCTAGGACCTCAGATCCCCTTGAGTCTCAAAAACTAAGACCTTAGACCCCTCTGAATCTGTAAAAATAAAAGTTATAATTATTACTCTGATCAATTACCGGTACATGTAATTATCGACATTGATAGTGACTTTCTCTTCTCATCACCATCAAAATAGAGAGATTCTCTTCCAGCCTTCTCATTCAGTCAATAAATTTAAGCTGCTATACTCCAAATACCTGATCATATATACTGCATTTACTGTACATGTCGAGTAGCCTTACGTCATGTCTTGAATTTTAATAATCAACCCACTGCGAGAAGTAGGAAGACAAATACAGTTTATTTGGGAACTACTGCTCAAGTGATGTCTGAAGGCAGTGCTAAATAGATGATGCAGCTGAACAAAGATACAGTACCGCTCAAAAGTAAGTTACCACCTGTCGTCTTGTTTCTCGCGAGATGAGTCTCGTTTCTCTCGAGACGTTTCTCGTTTCTCGCGAGCCACGTCTCATTTCTCTCAAGAATCACCAAAGCGTTTAGTATGGTATATATTACACGTAAGAAACCGGTTTTCGTGTAACGATGGCTGCTCTGCAGTTCGTTGTGAAATCGATGGGTAAAGTCAAAGGTAATGTCGAACATCGAACGTAACCAGAAGTAAAGTTACGTACGTTTCAATTCATGCGATCTCAGGGGCAAAGAGTTGATTTTGCGAATGTAGTTTCCCTGATTGGTGCTGTCAGTGTTCATACATTATGTCTCCAAAGCTGTTAGGATTTGAATACTCAAGAGAGAGATTATCTCTTTGCACATGCAAGATAAGCTGCAATATTATTAGTTTTTGATACTAACTGGAAATGGCAGAGTTATGGTGAACAGGGCTCCATCTTTGGACAGCACGTCAATGCAGTCATTTTGAACTATACAAAGGCTATGCAGTGGTTCACCTAAAAATGGAGACATGCCACAGTTTCATTCATACATTAAAGTATTATAAAATTGTGATTGTAGAATGCAGATTCTTAAGACTAGGGAAATACATTTTATGACATATTTAGACACAAAGTCCCAGATCACCGGTGATCACACCTTTCCTCCAAAGTGTTTACATACATGTAGTCTCGCTAAACATGAGAGAGGTTGGGAGAATTCAAGACAGTAATGCAAACCCACGTTGCAGTCAAGGGTTGCATACATGTAACTTTTAAGAATTCTTCTAGCTCCCCGAGTGTTAAGATGAGGCTACATGTACATGTATCTAAAAACAGAAAAACTCTTCTGTTGCTTTACAAAATAATATTTCTCAAAATAAGGTGCAAATCTAAAATGTCACAACAATGTTTACATACTCTTGTGTAAACACACCTATCGGTCAATAAGTGCACCCAAAGTAGCTCAAGTTTTGATGTAAACAGCTGTATTAATTTATGTATATTAAGCCATCCCCTGGCCTAAGATGTAATATAAAAATTATTTAGAATTAACCCTGGAAGAATTACGTAGTTTTAGACTATGAGTTGCCCCTCTTTTGCTTAATTTGCCGTGCATGACACGAAAGAAAACTGTAAGTAAAAAATGACCATATGAAATCCTGGCTGGGGAGCCCTGCAGTATAGATATTAATTTCGTAATACCTACCAGTAATTACAGTGTCCTGATCTCCACTGGAATTCCCAGAGGGAAGATGAAATGTACACCACAAACAATCCAACACTGGTGACTTGGCTGTGTAACATTTCTTCACTGTTCTGACCTTCTGTGACTTTCCAACACTCCAAACAACGGTATTGTTTTGTATGAATAGCTGAAAAGGTCAAAGTAGGGCTCTACATTTTATAATTAACGCAGTTAAAAGCAATTTAACTGAGTTAACAACAAAGAGCTCTTGCGTTCCCTGGTAATCAGCAGTGTCGACACATATGCGCATGTAGTCTATAGTGTTGGCATTATTTTGGAGCAGAGCACTAGATAAACCATGTTTTCAACTTCATACCTACTCCCTTGGTAAATATTTCCTTGTCCCAATCTTCCACAGTTATCAAATCCAAGATAGCGGCCTAATATAAAAATGTGCATTCGCACGCCCAAAATAAGCCTGCATTGAAGGCTAATGCGCACGTGTCAGAATTCCACATGATTCTTCTAGCATTTCACAATTGCTTTAGTATGGCAACTCATTACCCAAGCAGTTTCCCTCAACACCCATTTCCTTCCCTCTTTCCACTGTTTCATCACTGTGACAGGAGCCTGTTCCTTATGGCTGGGTCGCCATGATTTGCCAGCCATGGGAGTGATCTTCATCTACGAGCTGGCTGCCAATAGTGGAAGCTGCTGGATCTCTCAGGCACCCAACCTCCATTTTAGCGATCCAGATGTTAATCAGTCATATGGCAAAATTGGGCTGAATAGTTTGGTATTGAGGTCAAAAGTTGTCCAAGTTGGTAAAAATCAGATGATAATTCAACATCGTCATTAAGTTTTGATCCACCTGTAGCAGGGGTTTCAATAAAAGCCGGTTACCGGCGGTGTACCGCCGTCTGTTTGGATTCCATTAATGAAAATAATAATTATGTTAATAATAAAAAGCAAATAAAACAACGACGACGACCAATGAAATTTTTAAATACCACAAAACAGCACGCTTCTGGATGCCCAGAATGCTAGAAATCGCATTTCTGAGCTTCTAGATTTCAATTTTTTCTGGGGGAGCATGCCCCCAGACCTCCTAGGAGAAAAGGGCCTTGCTCCCCCTTTAGTGGTCACAGCCACCTATTACACCGTCAGTGCCCACTTATAGCCAATGTTATTGAAACCCCTGCTGTAGACATGATCATCGCCTCCGTAACAAACTGGTTACTTTATGGGTTAATTGTATCAACAACAGGCAGGACTATCGGGACTCAGATTTTTTCTAGGTCCCACGCTCGTGTCACATTACTTTCATATACATATTTACCAAGCTACAATTTCACCATCGCTCATTTATCACTATTTATCACTATTTATCACATATTCACTGCTGAATCCTGCAGGAGGCAGGAGACGCATGTCATGTAAGAACTCAGTTAAATGACCTGGCTCTCCATGAGTTCTCGTAGCTCAATGGATAGAGCATCCACCCGGTGTTCGGAAGGTCATGGGTTCAAATCCTATCGGGACTCAGATTTTTCCTAGGTCCCACGCTCGTGTCACATTACTTTCATATACATATTTACCGAGCTACAATTTCACCATCTCTCATTTATCAACAACAGGCAAGTTTACCCATGTCATATAGAGCCAATCAAGCAATGGGTTAATGACAAACCTGATAATCTCCATCATACACCCTGTACTAATCCTGGATATTATGTATACCATAACATGTTACATTATCTAATGATACATAAAATCAAAATCTGTAAGGCCCCTTTAGTTTTCAGTTGAATAGGCTATAGGATCTCTTGACCAGAAAATACAGAATACCTAGTACAAAAAATTTACAACATAATTATGTACCTCTTCATGGCAGTCTGGGTTTTCCCTTAATGACCGTAGCTTCCACTTGTAAGTCTAAAGAATGTAACAGTGAATCAGAAAATACCCCAAGGGAGCAAGGTCATTTAACTAAGTTCAGGTGTGACCGGGTTCAATTCTTGTCGGGACTCGGACTAATTTTCTTTATTCCACACTCATGTCATCTTGATCAGTTCAATTTTTACATTTCATTATCAAGCTTAAAATTTACCATCTTTATTCATTTACCACACTAATGATGACTTCGACGGTGCTGATTCTAGCAGTATACAGGACACCTGTCACACATGAACTCAGTTAAATGACCTTGCTCTCCATGAGTTCTCATAGCTCAGTGGATAGAGCTCCCACCTAGTGTTCAGGAGGTCATGGGTTCGGTTACTGTCGGGACTCAGATTTTTTCTTTGTTCCATGCTCGTGTATGTTGATCAGTTCAATTTTCACAAATCCTTGTAATTTTTCAAGATTTTTAACAAAAGAAGATTTAGATAAGTCTTTAATGACTATTAAACTAAAACAATTAGATTATTTGCTCTTGAATTTTTGCACGATAGTTGAGTTCATAATAGAAACACTGTGGAAGTTTGCGAGAACTCAAAAACGCTGACGAAACACTCGTTGGTTCATGATGCCAAAGCACTTCTCAGTATGTGATGCAATTTATGAATGCAGATGCAATTTATGAAGCAATAAGCCATTTCCGAGTTGCCTTTTCCCTCAGTCTGAGTCAAAACGAGTGTAAGTGTATAACCTTTCATATGGAAATGAGTCCTGCATTCAAGTTCATTTTTATGCAAATCAAACTCATTTTCATAAGAGAGGTTTTGCAAGAAGACTTATTCAGAAAAAGAGGTACAAGGGAACTCGGCCTATCATAATTGTAGTTTTTTGTTCGACTCTTTTCCTTCTCCACTACTTGCCTCAAGTAAGGGTTGTCACAAAGTTTAAATGGGGTCAAAGAACAGTGCTCGGCAGAAGTTGGAAGCTGGGATGAGCCACCTAACATTTGATTGACAGTAGCAAAAACGCATTTGTCGGTTGATCTTAATTCATATCTACAGAGCAAAAAGATAAGTACAGATGGCACAGATTATATAATACAGACTGCAGCAACTAGATGATGGAAAGTGTTGGCCAACATCATCACTGGCGGCATTTACTTTCTTGATCAAAACTTAAAGTAAACTTTTATTTTTACTCGAATGTGAAAGAGTTCTTGAATGACAAAAACGAAAACTTTAGCTGGATTAACGACCACAGAAGTGTTCACGCTTGAATTGTTTTTAGTAATATTACAAACAATTCAAGCGTTAAAGCATGCGAATTGAATGTGAAATATAATAAGCTTGAATATTGTTTCTTATCGATGAAAACTGTGTTATTTTACAAGACGTAAAACACATCCAAGTTCTAATTTGATTCCACAATAATTATATGTTTACAATTACCAAGTTGCTTTCCATTGCAGTATTTATCATTTATGTTTACGGCACAATTTAAATACGGCAAATGTTTGCACTATTATGTCACTGGGCAGTTTTGCGGAAGTGTTTTCGCTTCCGCTGTTACAAGATGTACTTCTCAAAATTAATACACTGTAGATCCGGTCACTGTTGGCCTTCCAAATTTCCAATCAATTTCAAAGCTTTTACTCTTTCTCGTCTTTTTTTGAGGGGGGCGTAGGGGGTTATTAGAAACCGAAAAACTGCGCAAAAAATTACCGAAAACCGCAAAACCGCAAGAAATTTCGTCCAAAACCGAAAACCGAATAAAACTCCTAACTCACAAAGCTTTGGTAGTCTTAAGAATCTCCCTTTCTGCTATTATTTTATACGTATTAACTTAATTTACTTTCCGAAGTTCTTTCTGGTTATTTCCTTGTGAGTGCAGAAAATATCGTAGCCTAAAAAGCTCCTTTTTTATGTAAGTCGGCTCAACAGACCTATAGCAATGCGAAACTAGAAACAAATTGCCATTTTATGGGTGATTTTTGAGTAAAAGGACACCACATATTATGAAGTTACTTTTTGATTGCCATTGTCAGAATTTTCATTTGTGCAGGCACAATGGAAGCCCCATTTTACAACCAAACTACCTTATTTTACAACCAAATGGTCTCTCCTTCGCTTTTATTCCACGTGAACAGAGCGAGTGAGCCGGCAATGTTATTCCCGAGACGAAAAGGGGAGGCAACTCACCATTGAGCTATAGAAACTCGATAGTCCAGTCTTCTCCTTTGATGTTATCCTGATCTTTTCATAGACTCCTTGGCCCGGAGGTAGGTACTTCCTTATTAGAGGCTAATGGGGATGTGCCGCTGGATGGGATCACTTTTTCACGACTGGCCAGGAGCCATAATCAGGGACTGGCCTCACTATCATGGGGTCGCATTTTCAATAGAGTTACAAGAATTGGGTCGCACATTTTCTGACTTTTGGGGACAGTTCTTCATATTTACCGTCTAGCAAACGTAAAAGATTGTTTGCTCTGTGAGTGACAATGTTTTAAAGTGTTTGTTATTCAATATAAGGTATGTAATTTAATAGAAAGTGACTAAGTTCAATTGGGATCGAGAGAATTACATATTAATTGCCTAAAAGTTACTAAGATGGAATCTATTATTGACTACAGAATAGACTAGAATGGGGTAGGGGCTCTGAGAGGCCAGCGGCACATACCCAGCAAAAATGGTAAATACTTGGTGTATCCCTTATGATAGTGTATTTAGAGCGTAGCATAGCATATGTATCACTATAATATCTGGAAGGGATACATGAAATACTTAGGGCAAAAATTAACCCACGTACCTCCTCCGGGCAGCTTGGCAGCAGATTACGACCCAAATAACGGCTGCTAAAGAGACTAGGGTTGTCATGCATTCCTCTAACTGTAAGTGGCCCTCGGAATTACAGTTTTAGCGTGACTGCAAGGTGTGAAATCCTTGGCAAAACCAGAAAAACCGTAAACGAATTTGGCAGAAGAATCCGAAAAACCGCCATCATTGTTGACAAAAACCGAAAACCGAAGGCTAAATTGGAGAAAATCCGCAATCCGCAGGAAACACCAAAACCGAAAAACCGCAGTTTTTAAGAGCGAAAACCGAAAAACCGAACCAAAAATTGGCCAAATCCGCAAAACCGAAAATCCCAACGCCCCCCTCTTTTTTGATTGCGTGCATTGTCTTACGTTCACAGGTAAAATTATCACGTCCTAATGTTCACTCAAGTTGAACGAAGTTCGTCGCATACGAAATTAGCATACTGTAAATTCGTTCTTTCTCGTGATGCCAATCGTTGGGTTCTTGGAATTTAATGGTTGAAACTTCATTCTATTTTTGCCTCAGTTTCAGTAGATTAAAATGGCAAATGAAGTTAAATTTAACAAGTGAATTCATAACGCTCACAGCATTTTTTTAGGGGTCCGGATTTTTATCACGTTGATTTTAGTCAGTCGCCAGCTTCAAAATTCTAGTTGCCATGGCGACTAAAATGGTCGCAACTTGGAGGGTTGCAAATATTAAACTAACCTTTCTTGTTAATGGGAGTCTACAGCAGAGTAACCCTGGTCCAATCAAAAGAATAAATTCGAAAAATATATGGAACACTTTGATAGCCTGCGAAACATTTTTTTTTCCATCCTCGACGGGAGCCTGTTCGCAGGCTAAGCTTAAAGCAATTTAGAAGATAATTAGACAGTAAAACCCCTATTAAGCGGCCACGCCTGGGAAATGTGAGGTGCCCAATTAATAAGAATTAAGTCGACTCAGGAGTAGAGAGTCTATTTACGTTTGGACTTGCATGCTTACGTACCTCCGGAAAACCAGAAAAACAATTTTTTATTGGTGAAATGTTTTTTAACAATTTGGCGATAAAACGTAATTTACTGAACACTAAAAGTTATTCTAGGTTTTGATTTATGCAAAAAGTGAAAACTGGCTTTTCCAAGCCCCAGAAAAAGGACAACTATTCTTTAAGTATTCCCTCAAACCCCGATAGTCGTTCTCGCAGTGGACGCTTGATTAACTTTGTCTTTGATACGTACCTCATGAAATGCGCATGCTACGCTCCTCTTTAAGAAATTAGCATAAGGCTTGGTAGAGACGTAACATTGGTATAATGTGAAGAAAATAGTAAACATATTTTTTAATGCTTTTATCAGTCTGACCGGAAGGTGATATGCTTGCATCCCTCGTATTGATATTCGTTAATCAATTATTCTCTTCTAATTTCTTTGTCGTCCAGCAGTTCAAAGAAACTTCAAACTGTAATGTACACACGGCAAGTGAGATTATTAATCGGTGTAATGATTACAATAATCCTAATATAAACTGCTTTTAATGACCACCACGGTGTTTGGCCAAAGCAGAATTTAATTGGATAGTTTTTACGAGTAAGTAAATATCACTTTAACACATCCCGGCCTCCCTGCAGCCAAAGAGTTTCACCAGGATTTAGAGAGTGCTCTCCCAGGCCAAAAACCTGTTGTCACATAGCAATAGTCTTAATTGTTTATCTGTTAAATTAATTCACCGTAGTTTTCATCTTGTTTTTCCTTACAAATGTTGGACATCTAACCCAGCAAAAGTGTAGTTATTACCCAAAGGTTGAATTATGTTATATTTACAATAAAAGGATTAAAATATATATAGTAATAATAAAAAAACCATGTAACCTTAAGTGCGTTAAAAACAATAAAACTATTTCGAAACCTGTTTGTCTTAAAAACCGGATTGAACTGGCGTCCCTTTCTGAGATTATAATACTTAGCATTTTGTGGGGCAGTAAATTCCTGAGTTTGCCGTCTTTATTATCTAAGATTTTCTTGAACAATTTGTCCGTTGGGGCCTGCCTTCGGTCTGACAGAGTTACAAGACTTGCCTTAAAAAGCGCTTCATCATACATAAAGCATGGGAAAATAATAAGCATTGCCCTCTTTTGCACTGCCTCTAGCTCGTGAGAAAGATACATAGGTAGACCGTCGTGAAAAACCGGGCAGGCATACTCCGCGATTGGACGAATGCAGGTCCGATAGAACTGTACTACTGTAATTACTGTAAAATTCCACGGAGGTTTCATTTATCTTGGCGTGCGTATAGCACCAAGGTATTCGAAAGGGCTTGTTGAGTTTAAGAGTTTGCGCAAACATGCACTTTAACGATTGTAAGGTTGTTTATCTTTTAGAGACATCAAAAGTTAACACTCACAACTAGGGCCCAGTAGCAGCGTTTATTCCAAAGATAACATCATTTAACCAAAGAGTAAGCTGCAATGCAATTCCATTTATTTATCTACCAGTTTCAATCCTTAGTTTTTGATTGCATATGCTAAATTT
>JAHPZR010031942.1:22500-27760 GCA_019787425.1 Platygyra sinensis | reverse complement strand
AGTACTTGCCCAGAAGGAAAATCTACTTGTCCCGGATGATTGGACGGTACTTGTTTTTAGTCCTGCACTTGCTCATTAGTGCAAGCTGGAAGTGTATAGCTGTTATGCACGTGAATCAAATTTTTTGTTGCTTGTAACCGCTGAAAGTTTGTTCTCATTTGTTGTCCACAAGGTTTGACATGTAAAGACCTGGACTGCTTACCGTTTGGTGTTGCTGTGCCCATTAGGGAAGCTCTTCACCAGTCCGCTGCTGATCCACCTCTCACTCTTCCCACTGGTGCATATGAACTCATTGGTGAGTAACAGAATTTACTAGAGCCTCTCTACAATCTGCCGTCAGGGACGTGTGAACCTGGGAACAATTTAGACTTGAATTTGCACTTGGCTGCAAGTTGATCAAATAACCTTAGATCTTCCTGTCTTTAGAAATGCAAATCCAAATCTCTGTGACGAAATTTGCGAAGATATATATTTTTGAAACTTGGCATTAAAATGTTCTGTACTTATTTTATAATATTTCTCTGTTGATTTAAGCTATGAACACAGAAAGTCTATCTTGTTTTAGGACGTGAAGATCTTGCCTCCATGTTCTTGATGGACGCCAGGAAACTAGACGCTTATGGCCCGCTCAAAGTAAGTTATGCCAATAAAATGAGTTTAAAACTACTTTGGTTAAGGCTAAATAAGGAGTTTGCTTTAGTCTGAATTTACACTTCCTGAGTTATATAATTAACTTATCCACCAAGTGAGTTATAATTGCTTTATTAACCTAATTGCTTTATTAACCTAGTGAATAGCCCTTTTCACGGTTAGTTTTTGTCATTTGCATTACAATGTAATCCAACGTGGATGCGAGGCAATTTCGGGCTAAAACTGCAAAATAGCCCGAAATTGCCTCGCATACATGCTAGATTTTACTGTAATGCAAATGAGCAAAGCTAACCGTGAAAAGGACTATTAAAAAAGAGTGAGTCATCATTAAGCAAATTCAGATCCCATCTGACTGGTTTATGTACATCATTATTAGTTATATGTCTTAGGTTCAGAGTTACATTCCTTTATTTTATAAATACCAGTTATGGAACTCTTTCAACTTATACGAGTCACTTAAATTTTTTCGGTATACACGCATGTACTATTTTATACCATGCCTTACAAAATACAGTGACCGACCTATGCACAGCACGTGATGATGGGAATGTACAACGGCTTTACTGTATTCTGATTGGCTGTATTTTTTCATGACGTGATATAGAGTGTTTTCACTCACGTGGCCAGCAGGAGCCATGCAAATTTATTGGAACAAAAGTGTTTACATAAAAAAAGAGTTGAACTCCCACAAGATTGGTTTGGTACACTAACATGTCCGCCCTTTTATTGTTTTGGGACACCAACATGGCTGCTGTGTCGTCATGTGAGAAACACTCTATAAAAATATAGTTAAAATTTATCAAATATTCTCGCTCACCCTTGCTAGATCTACTTTTTCCACGTGTTTCTAAAACTGGCGAAATGAACTTTGTATTACTAGACACCTTAAATCCCTGGCCAAACGATCGCAACAAGGCAACGCGAGTTGTTGCGCGCGTTTGGCCACCCTGTTGCAACGTGTTGTGAAATGTCGCAACAGTATATTTTTGCGCAAGTGGAGGCTATTGTTAGTCATTGCTTCCTCTGTTAATTTCTCGCGCTTTTTTGTCCCAACTAGAAAGCGACTTTGAAAGAAGGAGAACTGGATGACGGCTTCAACTTAGATGACGAGGTTAGTTCAGTTGTTGTCGGCAGCAGAGATTTCATCACCAGTCAAAGTGTTAGCTCTTTTTGCCGTTCATTCTTATACTGAAAAATATCTTCTGTGTAGCACTACAGAAGCCAAGCTCATTTTTGTTTCAGATATTAAGCTTACGGTTTGGTAAAGACCTGCGAGTTCAAGAAATAAGAAGACTCTTGCAGTCTTCCAAGCCCGTCACAGTTAATGTACAAAAGCCTGAAGTCAGGTACGTTTCGTCTCTGTTGGCTCGCTGCTTACATGTTTACATGCTTACATGCTTACATGATGAAAGACAATTCGACTGAAACATTCTACAGTGACGTAGCTCGACACTGATCCGTACAGGGTCCCTCATTGGTTGTTATTTTCGCGCGACTAACTGTGCAGTGTTCTCCGTGATGTTGTGTCATCATTATGGAATTTTTCGGCTCGAACACAGGACAGGACCTTTGTTAGATTGCTTGGGGCAGGTAAATTTTGTTCTTAGGCAAGTGAAAAATAAGAGTTAAAGTGCCCCTGTGACAAAAAATAAATTATTTTTTTTCTTTGGATTTCAAAACTGTTAACTAAACCCTAAGTTACCCAAGTTTTTAATCCTTGATTTAAAAAAGATACCTGTTTATTTTAACTGGAACTTTCCTATTTAATGATCCGCCATTACTAAATTTAAGTTCTTGAGAGAGCTGGATCGAGGAGAAAATGACGTCAAAGGCTCACTAGTTTAAGAATGCAATGCGTGTGTACGCTGCAGAATTAATATGCAGCACGGGAGTTTTGGGCTTTCACTCGCACTTTGCATACATAATAAGCTGCGTTCACACGCTGAAATTTTAAGCTGGTGAGCCTTTGACGTCACTTTTCCCGGATCCAACCCTCTGAGGTCAAATCGGTCAGGTTTGAACGTGAGTAATGGCGGATCGTGAAATCCAAAACTTACACTCAAAGTAAACAGCCTTTGAATAAAAATGAAAGGTCAGAATTTTGCTAGTCAAGTGTTAAGCAGACACACTTTCAGAATCTCAAGAAAAAAAGGAAGTGATTTTTTTTATCACAGGGGCACTTTAAGTGGCCCAGTGGACAAGTGAAAATTAGCCTCAAAAGAATTGTGAGTCTGACTGGAATCTCAAAACGTAAGACTTCAAGATGAGCGAAAAAATTGTTGTGTTTCAAGCGGGCTAGTAATATTTAGGTAGGGGACAAAAGGTTTGTAAGTGCTCATGAATATGGGCGTCTCTGAGCGAATACTAGTAATTAGTGTTCTCACAAATTTGCGGGAAATCAGGTGAAGATTGCCTTGATGCATTACTCGATTCTCACAACTAACAATGCAAGAAATGTGTGGAAATTAGTGAAGAGAATTCATGTTTCAAAGCTTGGTACTAAGTATTGATTGTCATTTTTTCAGTGACCATGATTTTATTCAGGAACAAGAAACGCGTTTGCTTATGATGTGCAAGAGAACTATGGCTTTACCTGTGGGGAGGTATGTGACCGTCACCTGTTCATATCCAATGTGACATATCTGTTGGAAGGTAAAAGTGTATACTAAAGTATACTTGAGTATTTTACAGTAATTCTGCAAGCTCGCATTGGATATGAGATGATAGACAGCCAACAAGGGAGAGTGGAATAATAGTTTTTACTGAAAACGCCACCAAAATATAGAAACTAAGATAAAGTAGAAATAAAAAACGTCCCAAACGTGATGCGTTAGCTTACCATATTTGTAGAGCATTGTATAATGGCTTATTTGCCATGATGGCTGCGCCAATGAGAACTCTTGAATTTCATTATCCAATGATCTACTTTGGTAATATTTCCTGTTATAGGGGAATGTTTACCATGGCCACTTCTCGTCCTGTGTTAACTGAAACTCTACCGATCCCTTCCTTGGATCTGACAGGAAGGGCTCCTCCAAGGTGAGTATGCCTATTGGAGGACTCTGGGTAAGAAGCTCAAATTCTTTTACGATAACTGCAAACATTCTTGCGCCCTCATTGGCTAATTTTATTGTCAATAAGCGGACAAACACATGAATTTATAATTTATGCAGCGACGAGCGAGAACGACAACGAGCAAGAGCGGACGATTTGACAATTTTTTGAACGAAAAAATAGACGTGAGGTTTTCACACGTCTGTCCTGTTATTAACAATGAATTTCATCAAAACATTGTCAAAGTACTCTACAGTACTTGTAGTATTGTAAGGTTTTTTCCTTAACCTTAGTTTGGCAATTTTCTTGCTAACGAAGTGGGAATTACATTCACATCATTCAAATTGAGAATTATTGTAGTCAGCGTCCTTAACTACACATGTTAATCTTGTTCCGTTAGGAACACTACAGTTGGTTTGGAACATGTGGAAACTCCAGCAGACATGAAAGTGTGGCCACAGTTTCACAACGGAGTGGCTACAGGACTTAGGATTGCACAGGGAATATCACAGGTTTAATCAGCCATTCAAGTAATATCTTAAACATGAAAGACCATGTCTGACCACATTTCCAAACACTGAGAAGATAAATAATGGAGAAGTGTTCTTAAGATGAAATACTCAGAAAAATAATTTTCTGAGTTCCCAAACGGGAGTCGAACCCATGACCTTTTCTGGTTGGACGCTCTAACCACTGAGCTATGGGAGACTCGTGGTGAGCAAGGTCATTTCGATGCGTTGAGCCTTGCAGTATGGCAGGACACATGTCACACATATAAGAACCTAGTATATGACCTTGCTCACCACGAGTCTCCCATAGCTCAGTGGTTAGAGTGTCCAGCCGATATCTGGAAGGTCATGGGTTCGACTTTTCTGAGTATTTCGACTTGAGAATGCTTCTCCGTTATTTACACTTTATACAAGTCACCAATCTATTTATCACTGAGAAGAGAGTTGAAAGTACGACGCGTGGCGGAGTATTTATGGCTAACTGCGAGATGTTTGGAAATCTGATCAAACACTGTTGAGTGTGTGATATTATCTTCTCAATTGAAACTAGAACTCGGGAAAACGCAGAAATACAATCCTAAAAATCTATGCGTCACGGTCATGCTTTCCTTTGTTTATATTGATGAATTATTAATGAGTTTAAGAATGACAAAAAAGGGAAACTGGTTTTGTGCAGTTAGCAGCAGCGGTGACCTGTGTAGGGAAAGCTAGAATTCAAGTTTTTTTTCTCATTCTCTGCAAGTGCAGAATAATTTCCAGAGTTCATTGAACCAGTCCGCAGTACAAAAAAAACGGCGGCTGTCCATTTTACCACAATACCTTACGAACATAACACAGCGTATTAGGCGCGAGGAAAGCCATATTAATTTTTGCAAAATTTGTCCCTTGTCCCAAAATTGTGTACATTAGGTTTACAGTTTAAGAACTTTTCTGTACGTTTTTACGAGTATTGTAGGGTTTTCGTTCGCTAAGAGTTATGGGTAAATCTACCAGTTGCCATATTCTTCCTTACGGAGGCTTGTTACCAATGTCGGTTGGGACTTTTG
>JAHPZR010031942.1:0-20000 GCA_019787425.1 Platygyra sinensis | reverse complement strand
ATTGTGGTTTTCCTCCGTGTAATATAACTCTGACTTCCCTGATATCTTACCGGGTAAGTTTTGCCTGCAATGTGACCAAAGATTCCTTGAAAGCATTATTCGTCTCTTCTACAACGAAATAAAACCACTTCATTGACCGACAGTCAACTCACCGTTCTTCTCACACTACCCTGCGTGCAGAGGACCCCTCGATCTTTCTAGAGAGGTTGACCTTTGTAGGAAGATCGAAGGGACCTTTGCTCGCAGGGTAGTCTCACACTAACATTAAATCTGAATCCTGATAATTACATGCGGGAGACTTGTGGGGACATAAGAGGATCATTTTCCATTCTATTCATAAAAACATTAAAGCCAAACTTTGCAATGACAATTATTTACGAGCCCCTATTGAAACTGACTTAACAGCGAATCATAGTGTACAATTCTAAGACCAAAATTTAACAATGAGGAATAGATAAATGCTAAATTCGTGACAAGGAATTATTAAATAACTGATTGGTCCGTTTTTCTTAGTTATGCTAAATTGAAACTTTCGCCTGTTAATTTATGCAAAAAAAATTTCTGTTCACCCAAAAGCTCACTTATATCAGACATACAGTCGCCAAAGTAAAACACTTTAAAATAAAACAAAAAACAAAAAACAATACCAAAGCAAGAACAGCTACATGGTCCTGCATGTATCAAGAGTAAAACATGTGAAAGATTACCTGAGCCAGCAATACAGGTGAACAATTTATCAGCATCATCGGCCCTGTGACTCTCATCTCCCATTGGGATGAACAATGAATAAAGCTTTGACGCAAGCACAATAACGATAATAAGATTGTTGTTAAGCCTTAGCACTTTTAGAACAAGCTCAGAACAAAAGCTAAACATAAAGCTTACCATTATAATATTAAATGTGGTTTTGGTCATTCCTGGTAGCAGAGGAAAGGCTGCAACCTGTTATTAAGTGAAACAAATGGGACTTTCATTGACGTGTAACTTCAGTGTTTTTTTCCTGAGGATACTCTATTATTTAGTTACCTTCAAAGTTCTGTTGCTTTCCTACCCCTAGAGCTTATTCCTTTTTAACACCTTCTGTGGCGAAGTAGGGGGGGGGGGGGTAGGAGTAAGCTTACCTGCTGACCATTTAGATACTGGTACAACCACTGGATAATACTGGGAGGCTCATCAGACATAGGAAAAAACATCTTAGTCTGTTGGTCTGAAATGATACAAGACCTATTAACCAATTGTAAGGTCAAGATTGCTCGATATTGACCAAGTTGCTTAGTTGTTTTTTTCTTGGTGTCCACACGACCAAGGCACAGACTAGACACATAGACACACAAGAAAAAGATGACGCTTATACCCAGTAATGTTCAACGAACAAAGGTTGAATAGATACGAGTGCCACAACCTTATTACGTCTAGTGACTTACTCTATTGAATACAGAACAGCACCTTTCTTGTGAGAGACACCTGGCAATCATGAGTGTGCAAAATAACCCCATATTGCCTGTACCCAAAAAAAGTGCACGATTTAGTGCATCTCTTTTGGGTAGCCAATCACAGAGCAAGATTGGTTTCATTTTCCCGCTCTGGTTGCCAAACAACCACAGGATTTGATTCACACTTTCAACTCTGTTGGTTAATCTCAGTTTAGGATTTATTACATACTGTAATAACCATGATAGTCCAAGATTCTCAAGCAGCCATGATTTGGTGTGGTTCATAACATCAAGGTCTCTCACACGCAGACTGTCTGGACATGAAACTAAATATACACTTCACCATTGTTTGCAAAATGTCTGCCTTTGTGATACCTTTTGTAATACATGCAGGGATATCCCATGAGCCGGAGAAAAGGGAGGGAAAGTCCCTGTAGTAGTACTCCACATAAGGATGCCTTCCAAGATCCCTGCAATATCAAATACTGTATAACATTAACATGGCCATGCAATAAAATCTTGTCTTGATCTCAGGACTACTGCTTCAAGAATTTAGCGAAATATGTAAAGAAAATTGCTATTTTGATCTTAGAATCAAACGGGTTAATTGGTAGGATTTCAACAACTCACACTGCAAGGCGACACAGGAACTGAGCCAGAGGGTAAAGAGATTCTTTTGCAAGTATGTTGAGTTTGAGGTCCTACAGAGTAAAGACAAACGACTTTAATGATATTGATTATATGAATAACCTTAAAATATTAAGCTAAAATGGAGATGACCAAGTCCTAAATGTTTGCATATTAAACCTATTTTTATAGAGATTACAAGTCAAATTTCAGGAAACTCTTATCTACAAGTCTTACACACAACACATTGCAAGTTAAGTGCCATTAAAGTGACCATTACATTGTAGACGAGTATGTAAAATGGATGTAAGTGTAGCAGCTCTCGTAAGCCTCTTTGAGCCATCCCATCGCAGATGTGATTGTTTTGGGGCTACCGTCATTGTTACTGTTATTTGTTGTGATGTTCTCTCAAAGAGTATGGAGTCATCCACGTGAGAGCTGCTACCCAACCCAAAACTAAATGGTGAACATTACACAAGAGGCTCAAGAGGACAACATACAAAAATACTAACAACAACAACAAAAAATGTCTGAGGGTATTTAGAATTGCTGCTAACTGGTGACACAACATAAAGGAAATATAGATGTGAAACTTAATATTAAGTGCATATGTGGAAATTGTACAAATATCTTAAAATGTATTTTACAAAATCTAACAACGCAACATTAACTACAATTTGGAATGTTTGGAATTCTTCCAGAAATCAAGTCAAGATAAACATAGGTGACAGTTCTTGCATTTGTCTTCAAGTAAAGATTCTACATATGTCCCTTCATCTGATGGTATCTTTTTTTGAAGAAACGTCATTTTGGGGAGTAGAATTTCCCTTTGGAGCACTGAATGCACAGTAAAGGAAAGTTACTAACAGGCAATCAATGGTGTAAATACAAATCATTACATTATACCATTGCAACTATCTTATTGTACTAGACAATCTACTTCTGTCTTAAATACCTCATAAATCAAATGCCAAGCAAACAAGATGGATGGAATATACTGATACAAAAGAGCATCTTTTTTGAACCTGTATATAGACAAGAATGCCATTTATGTAATCTAATTCATAAAGCTTAAACAAAGGAAGTAATGACCGTGTCAGTGTTTGGATATCTGATCTTACCCAAATGGTGAACATTGTATTGCGGAGGTCACGGGTTCGGATCCCGTTGAAGCCCTGATTTTTTCAGGCTTCTTCTTTCCAGTTACTTAAATTGGAAAATTTACTGCGAAGATCACTCTTCACATTCATCTACAACCACAGTTCAAATATGAATTATTTCATATATACTTCACATCACTTCACTGCACGGGAAAATATGAACTCAATAAATTGACCTCGCTCCCAATGTGTGGCTTCATGGCTCAGTTGGTAGAGCATTGCACCGGTATCGCGGAGGTCACGGATTCGAATCCCGTTGAATAGTATTTTCCTGCGTTTGACAGCGGAATTAGCAAGAAAATATGCTCTCCTCGTTATCTTTGTTTAGTATGTGCGTTGGTACGTGGGGTATTTTGGCGGGTGTATATATATTAGCCGTGAAAGAGTGGGTCTTTCATCTCGGTCTCGCTTTCCTGCGTTCGTGTTTTGTTTTACTATATTATATTTTTGTTTGTCGTGTGTGTCTCTTTGGTTTCTTCTTTTTCCTTTTTGTAGATGTTTTTCAGTCCGCCATGTGGTCGAACCTTCAGGCCGCGGTTCCTCGGGATGACCATCATTTCAGATCTTTAGCTGACTCGCTTCCTGATGTGGTTTTGGCGGGAAGAGCCCTCAGTACTGCTACCAAGTATTCCGCGACCTACGCCAGATGGAAACGTTGGGCGCGTGTTCAGTGCCTGCCAGCCTTTCCTGCGTCTCCTTACCACTTCGCTCTCTATTTACGTCACTTGATGGCAGAGGCCAAGACTGCTGCTCCCATAGAGTCTGCCGTTCATGCCATTGCTTGGGTTCACCATTTGGCTGGGGAGCAATCTCCTTCAGAGCACCCGTTGGTGAAGGATGTACTTGCTGGTGCTCAGCGGCTTCTGGCCCACCATACTTCCAAGAAAGAACCTATTACCGTTGCTCAATTGGAACAATTAGTTAACTCTAAAGCTCTGTCGATAGCTTCTCTATATGACATTCGTTCTGTTTTAATTTGCCTACTGGCCTTCGCAGCTTTTCTTAGATTTGATGAGCTTGCGAAATTAGTTCGCTCAGATGTTGAGATCGATAGTGAGAAGTTGCAGTTGTTCATTGAGTCTAGTAAAACCGATAAGTACAGGGACGGTGCATGGGTTGTTGTTGCTGTTTCAGGGAAAGTTACCTGTCCTGTTAGCATGATGAATTGGTATCTCGATAAGGCTCAGCTTAGTCACGACAGTCCTCTTTTTTGCCAGTTGTCTAAGACTAAATACGGTTACAAAGCTAGAGCTAAAGGTCTTAGCTACACTAGGCTAAGAGAATTAGTAATTGAGGCTTTTAGAGGCATTTTTCCTGATTTAGCGCGTATCGGAACTCACAGTCTTAGGAGTGGCGGAGCTACTGCTGCAGCTAATGCCGGTGTTCCGGATCGTCTCTTTTTACGTCACGGTCGCTGGTCTAGTGTTTCTGCCAAAGATGGCTATGTTAAAGATTCTCTCGCTTCCCGTTTGTCTGTTTCTAAGGCTTTAGGAATTTAGGTTTTTTTGTTGTTGTTTTAGTTGGTCTTGCCCGGGGGACCGTCCGATTTGGGGTACAGCTGGCCTGGGGTTTTCCTCTTAGGGGCAAGTGGGCATACGGAGAGGTTCTTCACCCAGCTGTTGTCCCACGACCCCATTTCGTTAGCTATTGCTGGTTTTTGATGCCTGTATGTGGTTTTTACCTTGTTATAGTCCAATAAACGAACGCTGGTCTTGAAGCGAGCAGCACTCAAATTAGGATTGTTGTGTGTTCCTGTTTGGAGGGCGGGGGGTTGGTGTACTATGATTTAGAGGAGAGGCCCTGATTTTTTCAGGCTTCTTCTTTCCGGTTGCTTAAATTGGAAAATTTACTGCCATGATCACTCTTCACAGTTTAATTAGCAAAATTTTTTACCATTTTTATTCTCCATTTTCTCCTTAGTTTTAGTTTCAATCACTCAAGATAGTGTTTGATCACATTTCCAAACATCTTCAAGTTTGTCAAAAATACTCCACTGCACATCGTATTTTTCATCGCCCTTCTCGATGTTTGGTAATGTGATAAAACATGGTCTTTCGTGTTTGATGTATTACATAAAAAAATATGGCTCATCCTCGGTGTAAAAACCTGTGACACTCACCAGTGATGTAAACACAGAAAACTAAGAAGTCAATATAATAGACCTAATCCTAACAAAAGCTACAAAACAAAGAAAAACTTCACAGGTTTTTACACCCAGGTAAACCCAAATGTATAAATATACTGGAGCTCAAAATAAACAAAATATCTTCGAGATTTTTCATGACCAGCAAATTAACCAATGAGGAACACGATATAAAACGAAATGTATAACAGCTATAAAGACTCAGTCATGGAAATGTGTTGCAAGGCCCTTTTAATCTGCGGAAACTAATTAATGATTAAGCACTTAATGACTGATCCCAAAGGAAACAGTGAGAAACGTATTTGAGTTGGGAGGCATAACAAAATTGCTTAAATCCCTAATGATAATGATTGTTTTTATCTAGGCCACTTACTGTGCTTTAAATGAATGGCTCCTCTCGATTGGCATTTCTTTGGTTATCAATTGCTGCAGTCCATTTTCTTGTCTTGTTGCATCATGGTGAAAAGCACTGTTCATTAACATTTCCCAAGCCTTGAATTAACATCAAACAAAACATGAAAAGCTTGAAATTTAACCCCGTTTTTTTATGTATCTTTAAAATCAATGTGTATTTACTTTGAAATCACTTGACTGTCAAACCCAAAAAGGTGTAATAAGAGAACAAAAATTAACATTATTAGTTATGCAAGAGAATGCATGGAAGATAGTCTATTTGAACAGCGGAAAAAGATATGACGACATGATCAATCAAAGACATGTCTTCTGAAATAATTTTTTATTAGATATTTTCATTTTATAATTCTAAAATAGTGATGCATCTCCCTCATAGCAAGCCCCCCCCCCCCCACCCCCACTCATCCACAACCATCGCCCAATACAGTAAGCCAACCAAAGCAGACATTTTAGGCAAAAATGAGTCAAGGGCTAATGAGGGCATTATTAATTACAAAGTTTTGATACAGAGCACAGCAGGGCCCAGAAGACTTGAATTGCAGCTTGCTCTTTGCACAGGCAGCTCTCAAATTTTGCTTTCTCTTGGCAAGTCTTAAATTAATTTAAGTTTTGTTTTGATTTACATATAGTTGGTGGACAACTTGCCTTGGGTCTTGTCCATCAGGCAAATGAGAATTGAGAATTACTTGCCCCTGCAAGAAAATCCATTTGTCCCGGACAACCGGGCAGACCTTTTTTCGAGCCCTGATACACCAGGAAAATACAGCAAGCACGTATATACCTTGTTCTCATTGTCTTCAGCCTGGGTTTTGGATTTCTTAGCAGCAGGTAAATCAGGGGAGTCACACTGTACAAGCAAAGTGCATTATCAAAGAGTTACAGGATTACCACGAAATTTGTTAAGTTAGTGTAAAGTACTGGCCCCATAAGAAGTAGCAATAAATAATGACCCTTCAATACCTAGAATTAATCATAATGTAACGTCTTGTTAAAATGCCATACATTTTAAAAGATACAGGTAACAGAAATAAACAAAATCATCAGCTTGGTGATATGGTATTGATCGACCACCAAACAATCTCAGAACTGACACTAAACGAACTAATCGCTGACAGCTAGTAAGAAGTATTTTTTTAATATTTTAAGCTTGGAACTGAAAGAATTAAGAACAGCTGGAAGCAATATGAAAAACAATATAGTAAAACAATGGCAACTGAAGGTTTATCAAAATTCTGTGATCTTTCCTTGGATGATGCTCATCCCAAACAAAGGCAATACATGTACACTACTCTGCTTTCCTGTGATATAAATGCTCGTCAACAAGATTCATTCTTCTTCTCTTTTCAAATGATTAAACCACACTCGCTTCCATAATAAAGATCGCTCACGTTTGGTACAATTTATCACTACCCAAAAGGGGAATCGGCAATACTTCCATGAAAACCATCACAAATATACATTTCTTAAACAACCAGAACTACCAGAAAAGAGTTCGTAAACTACCAGAACTAGAATAACTACCAAAACAACAAGAACTACTAGAACTACCCAAACTACCAAACCTAACAGAGCTAACAGAACTACCACAACTACAAGAACTAGGATTACCAGAACTACTACAACTAACCAAACTACAAGACCTAGAACTACAAGAACTACACTGAAGAACTGCTAGAACTACCAGAACTGCGAGACCTAGAAGAGCTATCAAACTACAAGAACTGTCAGAACTACAAAAACTACCAGAAGTACAATAACTACGAGAACTATTAGAAGTACGAGAACTACCAGAACTACAACTACCACAATACAACAACTAGCAGAACTATAACTAATTAAAACAAATACCAGAACTATCAGAAGTTCCAGAACTTCAAGAACTAACAGAACTGCTAGAACTGTGAGAACTACATCAACTACCAGAACTGCAAGATCTAGCGGTTCTGTTAGTTTAAATTTTCAAAAATTTAAGGTGGCTCTGAATCCCCTTCGCAGAATGTTTTTAAACTTTGCAAAAAGTTGCATCCTATCATGCTGACTACAATTCGATAATTAAAAAATGGGGTCACCGAGCTCGTTTTTGAGTTATAAGCGCTTAAAGCTAAAATTAAGGGTGTTTTTAGCAAGTCATATAGTTGCTATGGTAACCTATTGTACCACACAATTAACAGCAACTTGTTCACCAATGATTGGGCAGTTTGTTGATACCATGATTGTGGCATTAACCGATAAAGAGTGGTTATAATGACCCATCAAACTCTAAGTCTTGGAAAGTACTGGAAACTGTTTTCAGCCACGTCAAGTAACCCTGCAAAGTTTCAGCATTTCAGGTGTAATATCAGCTGAGTAAATGTAAGTCGAAAATTGAAAAATTTAGAGACGTTTGCATGACTGGCAGGGCTCAAAGTTAACAACCAACTGGTTGCATATGCAACTAGGTTTTTGGCTGTGCGCCTAAAAAATTATGTGTGGTCGCACCACTGCACCTTTTCGATTTATAAATATAAATTTAAACGTAGATATAACACTACCAGGCACCAAATAATAAAATTGCACCATTTTCCTTTCATCGGTGTGTGTTCTAATTGTTATCTTTAAGCCTAATTTCCCAGTAGATTCTCCGAACTTGAACTTTCATTTCCTCCCACGTTCTGCATTGTAAATTTACAACTCCGCTGACACATGCAAATGAAGGAAGGAAGCATGTGCTTCATAGTGCAATCATAGTGCTAGACATCCTCGCAGAAAGCGTGGAGACTGGGGATGAGATTAAATTGTGTTCTCGCTCTTAGCGAACAACAGTTGCAGATGCTGCGTTTTGTAAAAAAGCTTTGTTTTCACTTGTCTGACGTATTTACTAAAATGCTCAGCATTTTCTGATTGGGTCTGTCCACAAATTCTATGGCTTCAAAGCTAGACAAATGAGCAAAATTCGTGCTAGTTCTCACGAATACCCACATGTTGACAAAATTCAAGAATCTTCGTGAACAGGATTTCAAAGGTGATCGAGGTAAACAACAAGCAATTGGACAGTGAGGATACTCAACGAAGCGACTTCAGTAGTTAATATCTAAGCTTAACTCTTGTATGAAATATCCTGATTCTTTTATTTGTTTTCGTTGTGTTCAATACTGCTAGAATATGCCCACATTGAAACATGACGCCTGAGGCGCTCTTTTTGGAACATTATTAAACTATTCTTTTGGAGTAGGTGCTCCAAGTATTTGAAGCTGTGCCCCTAAAATTTCAGCAGTGCGCCTAAAAATTTACACCTGGTCGCACAAGTGCTCCCAAAGCCAAAAATAAACTTTAAGCCCTGACTGTCATACAAATGTCTGTAAATTTTTCAGAGTTCAACGTACATTTTCTCAGATGATATTATACCTGAAAAGCTGAAACTCTGCAGTTTTACTAAAGTAAAGGTGTTCTTTCTATTGCTGGTATACGTTTTTAATTTTAGCTCATTTTAACTTATTTGAATTTTCGGCCGCCATTTTGGAGAAGGGTTTATTACAAGAACTACAAGAACACCAAGAGCTACCATGACTACAAGAACTACCAGAACTACAAAAGATACAACAACTACTAGAGCTGCAAAAACTACAACAACTACCAGAACTATAAGATCTACCACAACTACAAGAACTACCAGAACCACCAAAACTAGCAGAGCTACTAGAACTACAAGAACTACCGCAACTATAAAAGTACAAAAGTTACAGCTTAAACTCTTTTTCAACATTGCGTTTAAGTACTTTATATTTGTGACGGTTATAATGGATGTGTTACCAGGCAATCCCTCTCCCCACCCAAATTCCAAACCTCCAAAACTAGCAAGGGAAAATGGTCCTGAAACGAAAATGTGGAGGCTTGTACCATATTCATATATTAGTCTATATTTTTCCTGTTTGTTCTATTTTAATTTCTGAGGACTCTTTGGTAAATCATTTATCAGTGAAGTTGATCTCCTCAATAAAGATTATTATTATCATTATCATTATCATTATCATATTCATTATCATATTCATTATCATTATCATATTCATTATCATTATCATTATCATTATCATTATCATTATCATTATGTATTGGGCCCCCTTGAATTGCCACTTTGATAACCATTTACCATTTCTCTTGGAGGATATCCCATTAAATCCAAGATGCAATCAGTGAACCACTTCCACTCTCCTCTGCTGTCTTGGGAATGAGGTACTTGCATTGAAGCATAGCAGGCTAGGTGGGCCTTGATCACCAATGATGCAGGAAGAAGACACTTTAATGCCTCCAAACAAGCCGTAACTAAGTATGATAACAGTATTGTAATCACTAGTATGCTTTTTAGAAATGGCAAAGAAAAAACTTTGTCACTTTTAGACTAAATACACACAAACGTGGTTAAAAGAGTTCTTATGGACCCATCAAACCTTTATATAGTCTAGCATACAAAGTTCTTTCAAGTAGCCTCCAGTGAAATGGTCACCCTCTCTATAGCTACCTGTTCTAAGAGTCTTGGAATGATAGTCAGACAGACACTTTACTCAACAGTCAGTTGTCAAAGTCTGGTTTATGCGATCTGTCAATGCAACCTGTGTTAAACAGCCATCTCTCTTAAGCATAAAGGGGGTAAGTTTCTAAAGAATCTGTGGTGCTGCTTCGGTGGGGAGTATTACAAGATAATTGGTTTTATCAACTGGGTTGATGTGACATTCCTCTCTCAAGCAGTTTGCAACCACCCTTGTTCTGCTTTCATATTCTCTGAAATGACCAGGGACAGTGTGGCTTGCCTATTCTTTACCCTACTAAAAGTAATAAAAGGAAATATGGTAAAACTTATCCTTAGCTTAAGAGAAGAGTGCATATGAACATATTAATGTGATGCTGTACATTTTCAGGTTAATGCTAAACTTGCTTGTTTAGAGTATTACCAACCTGCCAAATTTTGGGATAACATTGGCAGAGTAAGTCTGCAGATTGACCCATCAGTCAATACCTAATTAAGACAAATTTACAAAGACCTGCTGTTAGCATATTAGCTACATGCAACCTGTCAGAAGTGCAAAAAAAAAATGTTCAAGATACTTCTTAATTCATTGCACGCCTTCTTTCCTTTACCAACTATGAATCAAGTAAGTCCTATTTAGGCACAGAATTGCCCCTTCAACTACCAAGAATTTTCATAATTTACTCTAGCTTCAGTTTTTGCCCCAAAAAAGGTAGCGATAATTACAAGTTCTTTCTACACAGGAACGAAGACAAGATTGCCAGGACATAGAGTGTATTTCAATACTGGTTGCCTAAAAGTTTCCCAAGTGTCACTTAAGGCTTTATTCAACATGCCCCTTAATTTATCAAGCAAAGCTTCTATCACCCTGTACATCGTCTCGTCAACACCATCATCATCAATGATCATCATTTATTTAGAACAATGAAAAACAAGTCTATCCAGGTACGACAGTTCGGCTTGGGCAAAGAGACCTCCAGAAAACCAGTATGCTTATAGCAGAGGCCACCTAAATTATTTCAAAATAGATGTATTTCAGCATCATTCTCCACTACATGTACATTACTGGGTATATACATCATTCTGTATTGACATGTCTGCTTGACTTGTTGATTTGGTATGCAACTGCTGCAGTTACTTCCCAACTCCTTGCACTAATGCCAAATAAATCAAATAATTTGCAGAAAACCCAAACATGGACATGCATATATAAATAAGACTGAACTATAATTGATCCATGGATTTACACTTATTTGTGATTAACTAGCTTTAATTAAAATTGCGTTCAATTTCATTTTATTGCCTTTACCAAGACAATGGCTATGATCACTTCTTAATTTCATTTAAACTCTTGAACTACATGTTCTCAATGCTTCCTTACGAGGTTACAGGTGGTAGATACTGCATCTCTTAGAGATGCAACTTTCACGTCTTGCAATGGCTTTGTCTTGGATTGTCTAACTTCCAAATCTGCAGAATAAGTCAGGCATACATGTGTCAAATATTTTTAAAAAATTATTCTATTGGGGGACAAAGTATGCACTCGTTGTTTATCATACAAAGGATATCATACATAGCCATTTATATTAGTGAAATGTAAACTCTTTCTGTAACTGCACCTTGCATGTCCACATCACTCTTGTTTAAATGAATGGAAGCGAATGATAAGATCTGCAGGAAACAGGATAAGATGTTCATGGAGACAGTAACATGTAAGATAAAGGATTTCTGGAGGGGGAGAAAAAAATCCCTCTTGCAGAAAGGGGACTATATGTACAATCACTATAAAGTGATAATGACACTTAAAACATCAAAAAATAATGAAGCATCTACCTTGTCAGGGGTACTGAATTGTGAGGATTCTTGCACTTTGATAATAGGAAACATTGGTAAATGTACTTGACCACCCTGAAGGTTGAAAGCATAAGTCAATGAGATGGAATAGATCATTTCCGAGTACCCCTGTGCCTCAGTTTCAAAGAGAGACTAAGTGCAAAACCATTCTTATGAAAATGACTTTGATCTGCATGAAAATGAAACTGCATGCAGAACTCATTTTCATATGAAGGGTTTGGCACTTAGACTTGTTTTGAAACAGAGGTACAAGAGAACTCGGAAATGGTGTATTGTGCTTTTGTTAATCTTATCAATAGTAGGTCACTACAATAATTTATAGACAAACTGTGCAGTGCAATCTTAGTTCTTACACAGGGTTCAGAAAAATTAAGCCTGGCTCTAAACCATAACTGGTCATGACAACCATGCAGACTCTCAACTCAACCTTGTCTCCAACGTTACATGTAATTCCAAAAATGTCACTTCATTCCAGAACTGCCACTTAACATTTGTATAATGTGGAACATAGTAAAAGGTTAAGCCTTAAGTGATCTTCAGTGCACTCAGATTACCGTATTTAAACAGGCAGTAGCATGACATACACATCTCTTCATAAAATGCTGAAATGTTGAAGGTGCGTTACAAAGACCAAAAGGTTCACAAGCAGCATATGGCGCGTTTTTAGTGTCAAAATTCAAATCCGCATTTCAGACATGCTATTTTTCTATTCAAATATTCAATCCTGTAATTAAAACCTAGAGCTCTTCAACTCAAATATGATATCCTTCTAGTCCGATTTCTAATTCGTAAATTAAACTTCTTGTTTGACAATTCAGATACGATATTTGGTTACTGAAACATCCACGGTTTCAATTCAAAACAACATTTCTTCAATTCAATTGTGCTCTTTTTCTATTCAAACGTACAATCCTTCGTTTCAAAAATGTTTTTCTGCTAGCCAAACATCCAGTCGTCTTATTCAAACCTGCTATTGTGCATTTCAAATTTCCAATCTCGAAATTCAAAATGGTCAGTTCTGCAAGTAAAAGTGCTATCCTTCTATTCCAATATGCAATTCTTCACCGCAAATCTACAATTCGTCAATTCCAATACACTATTTGACAATTCAGACAGGCTTTTTGTCCACAGAAACATGAAATCCTTCATTTTGAAACAACTGTTCTGCAATTCAAACGCTCTACTCTTCAATTCAAACCGACAATTCTTCTATTCCAACGCGTAATCTTTTAGGTCAGACCTGCTGTTCGACTATGGCGACATCTGGTCGTCTAATTTCATAATCCTGTTCATCACTTCAAATATTCTAACTATCTTTCCGAACATTCAATAATTCAATGCGAACGTGATATTTAGCACTCGTCATTTCCACTACGCAATCCTTCGGTTCAAACATTCAAACGCAACACGCTGTCCTCCGTCGTGACCTGGAACCTAGCCCGGCCACACATTCGGAAAAAGGAGGAATGGCATGGAGTTTGTTCCTCGGGTAAAGATTTCATTTTTTTTAATACTAAACAAAAGCAAGCCATAACTGACCATCTTCTATATAGATATAATTCTCAAGATAAAATATTTCTTCGGATAGATTACATGTGCCATAAAATCTCTGCGGAGTGCCTTGTAATCGGCTTTTCCTATTTATAACCATAATATTGTCACAGGAGCCATAATCAGGCTCCTGATTGTCACTGATAACAATTTAACCGAAGCGAAAATTGCGAACGGACGGATAAAGGAAGGCAGATCAGTCACTCAATATTCTACATCTCTAGGTTACTTAGTCCAGTCCCTGAACTTTCCTTTCTTCCCGCCCCATATAGGGGCTGAACCCGGGCGGGCGAAAGAAGAGTCCAGGATAACTTGCATGCGCATTCTCAGAACGAACCAATCGAAAATTACTAGGTTTCAACCACGCCGCTCGCGTCAATGTGTCCCACAATGCTTTTTTCAGCTCGCGCTCTGAAAGAAAACATTTTCTTTGACATTAATATTGTCGTAAAAAACATGAAAACGTAAAAATCGAAATATGGTTTATCGTGGTCTGTACTCTTATCGACAACGAGCACGCATCATTACTCGATAATCTTTTCCCAAACATTTTTTTCGTATTGTTTCTGCATGTTGAGCGATCATTTTTGCAAAAGTTTTTGAAAGGAAAGTCTGACGCGTACAAGTAGCTCATTTGCATAATGCAGCGCTTGCACTTTTAAGTCCGGGTCGGTGTTTTCAATTGCCAACAAATCTTGGCAAAGATTTCTTTCTTTATCTTTGATATTGTTATATAAAAAAAAACAAATCGAATTTGGTTTAGCGTGGCACTGGTGAAATTCCACTGATTTGGGATTAATTGACATGTTTTTAATCAATCTGAAAGCAGAAATTGTTGCTTGTATGTTATCATTCACAAAATTACGCCACAAGCCAAATCTGGAAAGTACTTCCAAATATGGTTTTTCCCCCGTTTTGGGAGGAAAAAATGGCGGCGTTCTGAGCATGCGCACGCATGCAAGTTATCCTGAACTCTTCTTTCGCCTGCGCGGGTTCAGCCCCTATATGGGGCGGGAAGAAAGGAGAGTTCAGGGACTGGACTATAGGTTACTCAACTTAATCATAGTTAGTAGCTAAGTATAACTAAATTGTGTCTATTTTTCTCGCCTGCACGTTTAGTTATATCCTGGGTTCTGGGGACGTTTCAAGTGCGGTTTTCCGGTTTTGAGTTGTACGCTATAAATATCTCCGATACTCAGGTTTGTAACAGTGTAACATTAAGACTGTTCATGAAGCAAGACTTCTTTGGTGAGGAAATCTGACACGAAAACGGCTTACGGCTGTTATACTTTTGGTTCGTGAAGATTTCCGGTTTCTCGGTTTTCCGCTGACAACGTAAACTATAACATTTAAATGTAATAATTCCATCTCATTTTGTATGTATACGTAATTGCCACTCCCCATAGGGGCTTTTCAGGACCAATGCAAACAAACGATGACAAATTAATATTCAAATAAACATAACTAGGTTAAGAATCCCAACTGGCTGGAGGCAGACCATTTGGCTATTTACAAGCGTAGCCGAGAAGTTGAACTCGGGGCTGCCGAGAACAACATCAGCTAGCGGTCAGAACGAGATTTGAAACCGCGACCTACGGATTTCAATTCCGGCGCTCTAACCACTCGGCCACGCTGCCTCACGCTGCATTTTCTCTTGACAGTTTTTCCGAAAAAATCACGTAAGTACTAAAACTTGCAAAGAGCGATGGCATTTCTCAATTGGTTCGATCTACAACAATAATAATAGTTCCCGATAGCTTAATGCTACCATAACGAAGACATGAACAAATTTAATAGCAGCAATAAGAGCGATTGTGACATATTCATGACCTTCAGTCTTGTGCGATATTATTCTGCGAGCTAGAAAGTCCTCAACTCGAGGCTGGTTTAAAGCCAGAAATTTAATACTAGTAATAGTAGTACTAGTCTACTGAATCTGGACAGGAGCGCTGGCTGGCCAACTTGCACAGTTCATGTATACTGAGCGATCTATAAATAAACACTGGGGTCAACACTCACCTTCATGTGGGAAACATGTGCGGAAAACCGAGAAGCCAGAAATCTTTACGAACCAAAAGTATGACAACCGTAAGCCGTTTTCGTGTCAGATTTCCTCACCAAAGAAGTCTTGCTTCATGAACAATCTTAATGTTACACTGTTAAAAACCAGAGTATCGGAGATATTTATAGCGTACAACTCAAAACCGGAAAACCGCACTTGAAACGTCCCCAGAACCCAGGATATAACTAAACGAGCAGGCGAGAAAAATAGACACGATTTAGTTACACTTAGCTACTAACTATGATTAAGTTGAGTAACCTAGAGATGTAGAATATTGAGTGACTGATCTGCCTTCCTTTATCCGTCCGTTCGCAATTTTCGTTTCGGTTAAATTGTTATCACTGACAATATTATGGTTATAAATAGGAAAAGCCGATTACAAGGTACTCCGCAGAGATTTTATGGCACATGTAATCTATCCGACGAAATATTTTATCTTGAGAATTATATCTATATAGAAGATGGTCAGTTATGGCTTGCTTTTGTTTAGTATATAAAAAAAAAATGAAATCTTTACCCGAGGAACAAACTCCATGCCATTCCTCGTTTTCCGAATGTTTGGCCGGGCTAGGTTCCAGGTCACGACGAAGGACAGCGTGTTTGCGATCAAAGTTTGAATGTTTGAACCGAAGGATTGCGTATTGGAAATGACGGGTGCTAAATATCACGTTCGCATTGAATAATTGAATGTTCGGAAAGATAGTTAGAATATTTGAAGTGATGAACAGGATTATGAAATTAGACGACCAGATGTCGCCATAGTCGAACAGCAGGTCTGACCTAAAAGATTACGCGTTGGAATAGAAGAATTGTCCGTTCGAATTGAAGAGTGGAGCGTTTGAATTGCAGAACAGTTGTTTCAAAATGAAGGATTGCATGTTTCTGTAGACAAAAAGCCTGTTTGAATTGTCGAATAGTGTGTTGGAATTGACGAATTGTAGATTTGCGGTGAAGAATTGCATATTGGAATAGAAGGAAAGCACTTTTACTTGCGGAACTGACCATTTTGAATTTCGAGATTGGAAATTTGAAATGCACAATAGCAGGTTTGAATGAGACGACTGGATGTTTGGCTAGCAGAAAAACATTTTTGAAACGAAGGATTGTACGTTTGAATAGAAAAAGAGCACAATTGAATTGAAGAAATGTTGTTTTGAATAGAAACCGTGGATGTTTCAGTAACCAAATAGCGTATCTGAATTGTCAAACAAGAAGTTTAATTTACGAATTAGAAATCGGACTAGAAGGATATCATATTTGAGTTGAAGAGCTCTAGGTTTTAATTACAGGATTGAATATTTGAATAGAAAAATAGCATGTCTGAAATGCGGATTTGAATTTTGACACTAAAAACGCGCCATAGCAGCATGTTGGCAAAGCTATTTTCAAGCTAAAGATGTGCCCATTTACTCCTTGTGAGTTTTCTGGGTTAAGATAAACTTGCTACTATTTCAGGCTGGGGGAACAAAATAGCATGGAGCCACAAAATTTAACCAGCACAAACATTCACAGAAATATATCATACGTTGCCTTATCAAACCACATCAACATCTATTTTCAGTTTCTGGTAACCCATGCACATATCCATAGGCTAGTAACAGGTCTCCTCTGCTATTTTCCCGGTTAATGTAATCAGTGACTCCACCTTTTGATATATACAGTGGGCTCACTGACATTGACAACCAAATACTGCAGGTGTATAATATTTTAAAACGCTGTTTAGGTATATTGCGAAATGTTTTCAGAACCCACTTAATGTAATTTTTCACTACATTTATCAGTAAGTCAATGGTATAATCTTCTTAAATCCATTTCCATGAAGTGGAGAGTACAAAACAGTTTTCTTGTTTTTCAGACCACTATTTCTTATGCTGCTTGCAGTCACTTAGAACTTAAAAATGTTTTGTAGGAAATTCAGAAAGGGTTTATGCATGATACCTGTAACAACAATATTCTGACCATATGTAATGAGTTGCTCAAACACAAAAGTTAACTTAGTTAGTACTTCTAATGTAGGCCAATGTAATGGGGTTTTTCTAGTTTTTTAATTTATTGTTATAAGATCATCTTTTCCCCCTTTGTTTTCATAATTAAAATAGTCTATATATTATTTGATAATCTGTAATTGCTAAAGTTTTCCTGCCTTGACTAGCCTTTGCTACCTGCAGGCATGCTTACTGTTATATATGTGTTTATACATGTAATTCAAAAGGATTTTAATCAATACTTTATTTTAAGCAGCAATATTTTAAATACAAAAATGGTAATCTCAATTCTCCTATCTGATCAATGTGTACTTGTATTATACTTGGGTTCATGTATTAGTGTCTATTTAGTGGTGGTTACTATTCAGAGACCTATTCTCATAAAAAAGAAATTGCAATTTGTTTAAAAATTATAATCATTACCTTCACCATTCCACTATAAATAACAAGCGTACAGTTTGGCTCCAGCACAAGCATCAAGTTTAATTTCTAGAAAATAAGAACTGTTTAGTCAGAAACAATGGCTTCCTCCAGCTATCATAGATTTACCCAAAACTTCAGTCAGAGAAAACTCTCAGTATAGTAATTGTTGTCTAAGATGGTGTCCACCATGCAGTATCAAAAAACAAAACCACTTAAGCTATAACAATGTTCAACGACATCTTTCTAAGGCAAGATCTTATATTCATTTCACCAAGTACATGCTAAGCAAAAACTGCTTAAAATACCACGTAAGCCCTGTTTGCAGTTGTATGCAAGCCAAAAGATAATGTGATAAAGAAGTTGTAAAGAAAATGAACTGTAGGTCATCAATACCCACAAGCTGGGGTTTACAAATGTACATGGACTAAAATATTAACAGGACATTACCTCCATGGGACCGCCATCTCTAGCAGGTATGTCAAATGCATTCATAAATTCTAGACAGTCACCTTCTCGAAACAAATTGAACTCCTCTGTAAAACACAGGAAGTGCATATAACCCAATAGTTATTACTTACTATCAAAGAGAATTCACTATGTATATAACATAATTCTGTTCACACGACCCCCCAACATTCAACAGATAAATTGTTATGGTTTGACACCACACGATGTTCTGACCATGCATACAGGAAATTAGTCACAGCCAATTTCAGAAACTTGGTTCGCACTATGTCTGATGATCGACCGTGTATTACATGAACTGATTATAGGACCAAATCCTCTGTGATAGGATTCATTTGTACTTTAAATTTGAGATCAATCGGACAACAGTGAGAGACTTAAAATTCCCCTCCATAAATGCTGGAGAGAATGTGTGTACCAGTAATTCCCTTAATTTATCCAATTGTCCCTAAAAGATAGCACAGGAAAAGGTAGACACCCAACTTGTCTTGTGTAAGGAATGCTTTTGAAGCTGTTCCTTGGTGCCCGTATCTGGTTATAAATGAGAGACGAGGGTGATCATGAATACACTTGATCTTGGACTTGACATCTCCGTCAAGGAGGCCAACTGAAGCAACTACGGGCATAATGGCCATGGATGCGAGGGCTTCAAATTGACAACTCACTGAGTCACCAATGTGAGCCAAACAATTGAGCACTGGCAACCTAAATTTTCAGGAACTGGTCACCAGCTGGTGCGATCGGTATTTTGTCCGAGAACTTAACGAAACCGTGACACAAACTTTTGTGGTTAAATCTTTTTATTAGGAAAATCCAATTTGGATATGGTAGCTAGTATGGCAAACTCACCTTGCCGTTCCTAGTAAAATCATACACTGAATATTGCAAAGAAGAGAATTGGGAAAAAATTGAATTGAGATTCGACACGTTGATACTACGGCCATATATGTTTTCAGTGACTTCCATACTCCCTGGTCAGAGACATAGTACGAGCAATGTGGTTGTGTAGGGGGCTGGGGCTAAGTATGGCGTTTATCGACAGCGAAAGGGCAAGGTAGGCTCGATTACCAGCCGCTGTTCTGGGAGGGTAGGACCAGACATGAGCGGAACGGCGGAAAAGACGAGCTAAAAGGCGTTGAGAAAAAGCACTTGTTGAAAAATAAAAACGGCAGTTCAAAGAATATAAGTAGCAAAGGGAAAATACACAAGGAACCTGTGTTTGTCTCACAGGAACAACCACAGACTTAAAAATGTTTGGGCTGATCTCCAGTGTAAACAGCCACAACTGACGTCACATTTCGACTTAATTTCCAACTTTGTCACATAAAAATCTTCTCCTGGTGGCCTAATTTTTTTCTATAGGTCTCTTGTTCCTTCTGATT
>JAHPZR010031941.1:0-12494 GCA_019787425.1 Platygyra sinensis | reverse complement strand
TTAAAGTTTTTTTGTTGCCAAACTGTTGCGTGATTTTTCGCCAAAGTTTCTCAACTTACATAGCAAATAAAAGTTTAAAACTTTCTGTTACTCTAAATTGTGTACTGAAGCGTGCTAACGACTTAGAAACGATTTCAAATTGATTCGTTTTGTTTTCGACCTGCTTCAGAAATTTGAAGCCGTTCACAAAAGAGATATAATAAATATCTTACTAACCTCGTCTTCTCGGTCCGTACCGTAAGTTACGGATTCTCGTTTTTTCCCCTACGATTTATGGCCCGCGCACTTCGCGCTTGAGCCATAAATCGAAGGGGAAAAAAAAACTCGGTCCGTAACTTACGGTACGGACCTCGAACTCGGTTAGTAAAAGGTATTTATCTTTTTGTCGGCTCGTGAGCGGGCGGATTCAGCAAATCCTGCAATCTGATTGGTTCCTGGAGCGGGCGGAATTTCCTCATACGGACTGCTACAGTGGGCGGAATCTGTCGAGTTGATCAATTTTCTCGAACGAATTAGCGATTATCGTCAATCTTTCGCCCTTTTTAAACTTCCATCGACGATTAATCGACGCAAGTTTATTTCTATCCACCTTTAGATGGCAAGAAAAGTCACCGTAAGTAAATTCAATTAAGATTTTTGAAGTTGTGAGAGTTTGTTTGGCTGTTTGCAGCTCGGCGCTGTAATGGCGTGCAATTCTGTGTCTGTCTCTGTACAATTTAAAGTTACTGAATCAATTTCAGTGGAGTTTACCTCTCTGATCGTTGCTGTATTTGAGAGAATTTCTGTGGAGTACACTTGACGAATTTCTCGCTAAATGCCACTCAATTTACGAGTGCTTCGCAACGACTGACAGAAATTGTTTTTGCAGTACAACTTCAAACTTTGTGCACGAAATTTCACACCGAGAAAACACTTTTAGAGAACTTAACTGGTGACTTAAATGCAACTAACATAAAGTAGTTCGAAATAAATCTGATCCTTAATACATCTTTCTTTGTCTAGCATCTGAGTTTCTCGCTTGTTCGTTCGCTAGATTTTTTGCGAATGGTTTGTAAACGGCGCGTAAGCCAATTCAATGACAAAGTTGCGTAAAAAACCCACTTTAAGCCAATTTGCTGCAGGAAAAAAAAGATAAAGACGTTATTGACCGGCTTAGGTTCGGTCCGTATAGGGAAAAAACTGTGACCGAGGCTTGAAAATGCTGCCCGAGGCCGCAAACCTCCCAGCCGGCCAATAACATATATTTATTTTCTGTTGTTATTTAAAATTGTCCATCGTCACAACTGTCTGGTGGCAAAATTCACACTATAGTTTTGAAATATGTTTTTACGTGTCCCCTGGAATAGCAAATTCTTGTTTCAATGGTGCAAATTGTACGCGAGGGTAAATGGACATGATTGTCAACTTGAACAATGTACAGGCTATTTCATCAAAATAAATCCTACGGAATCGTGCATATTTAGGTATTTTTATGAAATTGAAGAATAAATTGGTGTCTTGTCAACAACAACAACCTTTATTCGCTCTTGTGCTTTACAACAAGGTATACGTACATAACTAACTCACGCATATTAAAAAAGTACAAATACTGAGCCTGAAGACTAAATAAAACATTACACTACATGGAACAGAAAGTTTCGACATTATTCAACATGGTATTTTTTTCAGTGTGTGACAAATTTCCTACTTCAAGAACATTGTTTTGGAGAGTTATGTTATTTGAAGAAACTAATTCCTTCCAATTCCTTGTAATGTTATAGTGATAGTTTGTTTTACAATTTCCCCTTAAATTGCTTAGAAAGTTTGACTAAATTAAATCACTTTTTGGTAATGAATATTTCATCTTTTGTGGGATTCTTACGTGATCATTTTGGCAGATAGTGATGAAAATGTCTCAACATGCGATTAAGTTGTTCTACAGAATTAAAATTCAAACTTGAACAGCATAAATTATTCACGACCTACACTAGAATTGCGTTCAGTTGGATGGCTGTGATTTCACAGTTTATTGGGGTTAATTTCATCTTTTTCTGAGAATGTTTCTGGTAGGAATGTTATAGGCTTTGGTTCAATTGCTATAATTGTTGTTGTGTGTGATTCTCTGTACAGCTGTTTGGACTAGTGTCCTGTTTGAGGCAGATCTCTG
Source organism: Platygyra sinensis (assembly GCA_019787425.1). NCBI lineage: Eukaryota > Metazoa > Cnidaria > Anthozoa > Scleractinia > Merulinidae > Platygyra > Platygyra sinensis. The sequence goes on along the minus strand of JAHPZR010031941.1, from coordinate 10,348 downwards.
TATCTTCAGTTGACCTGGTGACTTTATTTCCTCCTCTGTAGAGTAACTTGTTCTTTAAAGATGAACCTCCGTCCATGCAGGATCGAGGGTCTCTGGGAGACAGATTTGTTAGCGCTCTCTCCATCAAGAAGAACACTTCTCCTGTGTCGTCTTCCATTACTCCTTCAACTTCTTCTGTGACGGGTTCTAATGTCACTTCTAGCTCTTCCAGCTCTGTGAAGAAGTCTGAAATTATTCCTGTGGTCGATTCCAACACGGAGCCCTCACAGGTTTGATGTTGCTAAAGTTTATTTTCTTCCTAGGCACGAAAACGTTTATAAGTTATGCTGATTGCTGATCGTGGAAAAATCATCAGCAATTCTTTCTCATGTACCTGTAGTAATTTATGACACTCCTGCATCTCAAAGTCGTTTATTCTATTGGTTGTTTGGCTGTCAAGTTTATTGAAGTGGCTTTTAGTGTGTACATGTAGAATTCCGCGGTGTGCATGCTTTGTACATGTATTAGGTGAACGTAAAATAACTCCACACGTTGCACGGTATGTTTGTGTGATATTCGCTTACTATCGTCACAACGTAGAGTTTGTTAGAGAGAGCCCGCCTAGGCCCCCCCTGCTCCCACACGGTGTGAAGATGCAAAGAGAGTGATTTTTGCGACATGTGCTCAGTAGTAATGTTTTTTTTTCTGATCTCTATCTCTAATATCAAATTGTCATAATTATTGACAAGTGCTGTTTCTCTATTTAAAAGCTGTTGTTTCCAGTGCTTTGTAATTGGAATGGAAAGTAAGATCACTGGATTCGAAACTCAGTATTATTTCACTGTCTGATGTGAGATTGTTGTGTGACTAATACTCCTGAACTACCTTAAAAATCGTTCCCAATTTAGTGGAATATTCATGTTCTTTTAATCTACGAACTTTACCTAAATCCTTGCTCATGCGCTAATTTGCTGAAGTTTATCACAAACTCTTAGTGGTCTAACAACATGGTTTCCACTGTAAGGGAAAAGTCGGGCTTTCTTTTGCTTTCTTGAAAAAGGGTTTTAAATGATGTCTCCGGAGGAAAACATTTTTCACTTTCTTTTGTTTTCGCGGAAAGAAAGGGACATGATTGTTTCAGTTTTCAGTTGGCTTCAAGCTTTGTAAACACAGATTTGGCACTTGGCACTGTTCTGTTGCAATATGTCCTTAGTGAATAGATGTTTTATGAGGTATCCTGCAAGTACGAGAGCATTTAAAAGAAGATGCTTCCTTGCTGTTAAATTGTTAGTACATGAAAGGGAAGACTCTTTTGAGTTGTATCTACGGTTGTGAATCAAGCATACTCTTTGCAAAACTCTTTCATCTCAGGCTATGTTCTTTGATGATTGACTATGTGATGTAGTGTTAGAGTATCATGGTGATATGATTGTCTAACACACCTGGGTATTTGACCGTGGAGTGTACATGTTAAGTGATGGATTGCTTTTCAAGTGTTGGCCTTCTATATTACTCTCTGTTCTGTGTGAGAGAAGCTGTCTATTTCCTTTTGACCACTTTCACGCTGTATAACATAAGTTTTTTTTACCTAGGAGCTACGACACGGTTGAAACGTTTAGCCTAAACTTTTTAAGTTTGTTTTTCGTAATCTGTGTTAATCTTCTCCATCCTTAACCATCCTTGTTCCTTTACGCTTTTTGATTTCTGTTCCGTGTTTTTGTATCTTAGTAAACTACTATTTTCAAGTTTCCTACAATTAAAAGATGATTGAGTGTCGAAAAACCAATAAAAAAAAGGAATTTCTCTGACCAATCGCAAAGTGCAAAGATAATCCCATGAACCAATCAAAACTCGAGCCGAATACATCTTCCCAGTGCAAAGCGCGGGAAAAAGTGCGCGAGCGAGCGTGGCTTTGGTCTGATTGGATGACAAAGTGGCAGCGACATTTTTGAACCAATCACAAAGTGTAGTGATGCAAAGCCAAAGAAAATGCGAATTACTTTCGACACTCAATCATCTTTTAATTGTAGGAAACTTGAAAATAGTAGTTTACTAAGATACAAAAACACGGAACAGAAATCAAAAAGCGTAAAGGAACAAGGATGGTTAAGGATGGAGAAGATTAACACAGATTACGAAAAACAAACTTAAAAAGTTTAGGCTAAACGTTTCAACCGTGTCGTAGCTCCTAGGTAAAAAAAACTTATGTTATACAGCGTGAAAGTGGGTCAAAAGGAAATAGACAGCTTCTCTCACACAGAACAGAGAGTAATATAGAAGGCCAACACTTGAAAAGCAATCCATCACTTAACATGTACACTCCACGGTCAAATACCCAGGTGTGTTAGACAATCATATCACCATGATACTCTAACACTACATCACATAGTCAATCATCAAAGAACATAGCCTGAGATGAAAGAGTTTTGCAAAGAGTATGCTTGATTCACAACCGTAGATACAACTCAAAAGAGTCTTCCCTTTCATGTACTAACAATTTAACAGCAAGGAAGCATCTTCTTTTAAATGCTCTCGTACTTGCAGGATACCTCATAAAACATCTATTCACTAAGGACATATTGCAACAGAACAGTGCCAAGTGCCAAATCTGTGTTTACAAAGCTTGAAGCCAACTGAAAACTGAAACAATCATGTCCCTTTCTTTCCGCGAAAACAAAAGAAAGTGAAAAATGTTTTCCTCCGGAGACATCATTTAAAACCCTTTTTCAAGAAAGCAAAAGAAAGCCCGACTTTTCCCTTACAGTGGAAACCATGTTGTTAGACCACTAAGAGTTTGTGATAAACTTCAGCAAATTAGCGCATGAGCAAGGATTTAGGTAAAGTTCGTAGATTAAAAGAACATGAATATTCCACTAAATTGGGAACGATTTTTAAGGTAGTTCAGGAGTATTAGTCACACAACAATCTCACATCAGACAGTGAAATAATACTGAGTTTCGAATCCAGTGATCTTACTTCCATTCCAATTACAAAGCACTGGAAACAACAGCTTTTAAATAGAGAAACAGCACTTGTCAATAATTATGACAATTTGATATTAGAGATAGAGATCAGAAAAAAAAACATTACTACTGAGCACATGTCGCAAAAATCACTCTCTTTGCATCTTCACACCGTGTGGGAGCAGGGGGGCCTAGGCGGGCTCTCTCTAACAAACTCTACGTTGTGACGATAGTAAGCGAATATCACACAAACATACCGTGCAACGTGTGGAGTTATTTTACGTTCACCTAATACATGTACAAAGCATGCACACCGCGGAATTCTACATGTACACACTAAAAGCCACTTCAATAAACTTGACAGCCAAACAACCAATAGAATAAACGACTTTGAGATGCAGGAGTGTCATAAATTACTACAGGTACATGAGAAAGAATTGCTGATGATTTTTCCACGATCAGCAATCAGCATAACTTATAAACGTTTTCGTGCCTAGGAAGAAAATAAACTTTAGCAACATCAAACCTGTGAGGGCTCCGTGTTGGAATCGACCACAGGAATAATTTCAGACTTCTTCACAGAGCTGGAAGAGCTAGAAGTGACATTAGAACCCGTCACAGAAGAAGTTGAAGGAGTAATGGAAGACGACACAGGAGAAGTGTTCTTCTTGATGGAGAGAGCGCTAACAAATCTGTCTCCCAGAGACCCTCGATCCTGCATGGACGGAGGTTCATCTTTAAAGAACAAGTTACTCTACAGAGGAGGAAATAAAGTCACCAGGTCAACTGAAGATACAGAGATCTGCCTCAAACAGGACACTAGTCCAAACAGCTGTACAGAGAATCACACACAACAACAATTATAGCAATTGAACCAAAGCCTATAACATTCCTACCAGAAACATTCTCAGAAAAAGATGAAATTAACCCCAATAAACTGTGAAATCACAGCCATCCAACTGAACGCAATTCTAGTGTAGGTCGTGAATAATTTATGCTGTTCAAGTTTGAATTTTAATTCTGTAGAACAACTTAATCGCATGTTGAGACATTTTCATCACTATCTGCCAAAATGATCACGTAAGAATCCCACAAAAGATGAAATATTCATTACCAAAAAGTGATTTAATTTAGTCAAACTTTCTAAGCAATTTAAGGGGAAATTGTAAAACAAACTATCACTATAACATTACAAGGAATTGGAAGGAATTAGTTTCTTCAAATAACATAACTCTCCAAAAACAATGTTCTTGAAGTAGGAAATTTGTCACACACTGAAAAAAATACCATGTTGAATAATGTCGAAACTTTCTGTTCCATGTAGTGTAATGTTTTATTTAGTCTTCAGGCTCAGTATTTGTACTTTTTTAATATGCGTGAGTTAGTTATGTACGTATACCTTGTTGTAAAGCACAAGAGCGAATAAAGGTTGTTGTTGTTGACAAGACACCAATTTATTCTTCAATTTCATAAAAATACCTAAATATGCACGATTCCGTAGGATTTATTTTGATGAAATAGCCTGTACATTGTTCAAGTTGACAATCATGTCCATTTACCCTCGCGTACAATTTGCACCATTGAAACAAGAATTTGCTATTCCAGGGGACACGTAAAAACATATTTCAAAACTATAGTGTGAATTTTTGCCACCAGACAGTTGTGACGATGGACAATTTTAAATAACAACAGAAAATAAATATATGTTATTGGCCGGCTGGGAGGTTTGCGGCCTCGGGCAGCATTTTCAAGGCCTCGGTCACAGTTTTTTCCCTATACGGACCGAACCTAAGCCGGTCAATAACGTCTTTATCTTTTTTTTCCTGCAGCAAATTGGCTTAAAGTGGGTTTTTTACGCAACTTTGTCATTGAATTGGCTTACGCGCCGTTTACAAACCATTCGCAAAAAATCTAGCGAACGAACAAGCGAGAAACTCAGATGCTAGACAAAGAAAGATGTATTAAGGATCAGATTTATTTCGAACTACTTTATGTTAGTTGCATTTAAGTCACCAGTTAAGTTCTCTAAAAGTGTTTTCTCGGTGTGAAATTTCGTGCACAAAGTTTGAAGTTGTACTGCAAAAACAATTTCTGTCAGTCGTTGCGAAGCACTCGTAAATTGAGTGGCATTTAGCGAGAAAATTCGTCAAGTGTACTCCACAGAAATTCTCTCAAATACAGCAACGATCAGAGAGGTAAACTCCACTGAAATTGATTCAGTAACTTTAAATTGTACAGAGACAGACACAGAATTGCACGCCATTACAGCGCCGAGCTGCAAACAGCCAAACAAACTCTCACAACTTCAAAAATCTTAATTGAATTTACTTACGGTGACTTTTCTTGCCATCTAAAGGTGGATAGAAATAAACTTGCGTCGATTAATCGTCGATGGAAGTTTAAAAAGGGCGAAAGATTGACGATAATCGCTAATTCGTTCGAGAAAATTGATCAACTCGACAGATTCCGCCCACTGTAGCAGTCCGTATGAGGAAATTCCGCCCGCTCCAGGAACCAATCAGATTGCAGGATTTGCTGAATCCGCCCGCTCACGAGCCGACAAAAAGATAAATACCTTTTACTAACCGAGTTCGAGGTCCGTACCGTAAGTTACGGACCGAGTTTTTTTTTCCCCTTCGATTTATGGCTCAAGCGCGAAGTGCGCGGGCCATAAATCGTAGGGGAAAAAACGAGAATCCGTAACTTACGGTACGGACCGAGAAGACGAGGTTAGTAAGATATTTATTATATCTCTTTTGTGAACGGCTTCAAATTTCTGAAGCAGGTCGAAAACAAAACGAATCAATTTGAAATCGTTTCTAAGTCGTTAGCACGCTTCAGTACACAATTTAGAGTAACAGAAAGTTTTAAACTTTTATTTGCTATGTAAGTTGAGAAACTTTGGCGAAAAATCACGCAACAGTTTGGCAACAAAAAAACTTTAAGTTTTAGCGGTCCGTGCAGGAAAGTACGGACCGCTAAATTGACCAATCACAGCGCGCGTACTAAATAAGAGATATAATAAGTAAACATCTACCAAAGCAAAGTTAGTTGCTTGTCACCTAAAACATAATTGCTAATATCTCAACGCTGATAAAAAGACAGATTTCATATTTCGTTTAGTCTCATTAAGGCTAACAAGTTTAACTATGAAATGTTTTTCTAGCAGATCTATTTTAATTATCATTTAAAATCAACAATCACTTACAAAGCAAATGAAATACACTTGCATTCGAAATACCAGCCACAATGTAAAAACTAAGGGATACTAGCAAACAGTTTAGGTCCAAAAGTTACAAGAGTAAAAAATCAAAGCAAAGAAAATTGTAGATGACTGCCTTGCATATGGATTTCCACAGCATGATCTGAAACGCACGAATAATATTCTATGTATCTTTCAATTTTAAACCTGTAAAACTACACCTGGTCAGAAAGATTCACGGTAACTTGCAACAACATCGCCACGTACATAAACCTAACTAAGCTGGCATGAAAAATTGGGGCAAGAATTGCTCTAAATCTTCCTAATTTGAAGACAAATTTTCCCACCAAAAAGGTTCTATGGTAAAGTCAATTCAAGATTTGTAAGTCACATACCTTGTCTTGAGCTTCCTCAAAGGACATTCTCCTAGGAGGGCTTCTTCTGCCATCACTTTCCTCATTATAAGACCTAGGCTGGCCTCCTTGGAATCCTGTCCTGTCCAGTGGTCTCTGTGACTGCCCCATCAGGACATGTCGATCACTATCCCCAGCAGGCCTTTGCTCAGGTCTCTCTTGTCTACTGGAAAAATGAAGGGCCCATCCTTCCATCCATCATTGAGGCATCAGGCATCGGCTGTTTTTGCCATCAACCCGCTGTTGTGTACCTGGAGCATTGTGTTCTGAAGACCTGTGAGGACCTGTGCCGCGAGTATCTTGACCATATCCATTTCTAGTGTCCAACATCGGCTGCCTTCCTGACTGATCTAACAATAACCCTTTATCAGCAGAACCAACTCGAGAACTTCCTTGGTCCATCACAGGTGATTGCTGTGAAGGACCATATTGTCCTCTTGGTTGGTCTAAAGGACGGCCCTGTTGTTGCATGCCATATAGTGCTTTTCCTTGATCCACTCTTGGATCCTGTGAAGCTGGACCCATTGGCACTCTTGTGTGATCTGCTGAAGCATCTGGGCGTCCTCTTCCTTGATCTGGAAATGAACCCTGGTGAGGTGCTCCCATCTGGTTCCTTGGGGAACCTAACCTTGGTGAGCCCATTGGGGCTCTTACTTGGTCAACTGAAGGGCCTACACGGGGTGCTCCAATTTGACTCCTAGGTTGCTGGTCTCCAACAAGTCCTTGTCTAGGAGATCCTGACTGTCCCAGTTGTTGATCTGGAACTTGGTTTTGCCTTGGTGAACCTAACTGGCCTGGATGCTGCTGTTGGCCTCCTTGCTGGTCCAATGGTAAGCCGACGCGGGGTTGTCCACCAAACCGCGGGCCCATCTGGGTCACTCCTGAAGGTGGGCCTGTTCTTGGACTTTGCTGAGGACCAATACGGTCACCAGGTCGTGGGCTACCTGGTCCTAGTTGAGGAGGACCAACATGATTTGCAGGAAAAGCTCCAGGTTGCCTTGGCCTGTTGTCCATTGATGAATGTGCAGCTGTTGGTCCCCCTGGTCTAGGAACTTGCTGGTTACCAGGTTGGGAGACAACTGGTCGTCCGCTGCCATAAACAGGTTTAGCATCAATCTGACCAGGAGGTATACCTCTTCCATAAGCATTTTGTTGTGAAGGTGTCTGAAATCTTGGTTGTTGCTGTCCTGGAGGACCCCTTATCCCAAAATTGGGTCTGGGTTGGTTTGGACCAACAGTTCCTCTGGGACCTTGTTGTTGTGGTGCAGGTAATGATCCACGGGTGGAAGGAGAAGTTCCTGGGTGCCCAACTGGAGTAAAACTTGAACCCTGCTGCTGAGGAGCAAAGTTTGGGCGCATTACCGGCTGAGACCCTGGACCATGCATTCCTCTTGGAGATGGCCCAGGTGCACTGCCTGGCCGATTGCCTTGTCCCTGGATCTGAGGTTGTCCTGGTCTTACTTTGGGAACCTGACCAGGTGCTACACCTCCTCTTCCAGGTCCTTGGTTGACAGGACCAGGTTTACTCATGTTTGGCATTGTTCCAGGAAAACGACTTTGAGGAGCATGATCTAACTCATCATGTCCCTTGAATTTCACAACTTTCCGTCTCACTTTATTTTCATCTTGTCTATACAACTCGTCATCACTCAAGTAGGTAGGACTCCCAGGAGGAGTTTCATGAAGAGAATCAACCTCCTCATCAGATACTGAAGGCCTACGAAAGCGATTCCGTTCAGAGTCTTTTTCAGGTCTCCCTTTGGCTCTCCTTGAGCTCCCCCTACCAGAATCAGATCTTTGCAATGAACCTTGTCGCCTCATAGCTCGTTTGTCCTCTTCTGTTGGGATTGCCCTAAAGTCACTTCCTAATTTTAAGTCAGAGTCATTGTTTGGCTTTGTTTCACTAGCAGTTATTGATCCAAACCAGTTACCAGTCTTAGTGAGCATTTCTTGTTTCTTTTGGCACACAAGACACACCCATGAAACCTGGAAAACAATCAGTTGTATATTAGTGTCTAATTAAATGTACTGCTGTTAAACTCTTGACTCAATTGCCCCTTAACAAAACACTCTCATCCAACCATTTCCTGAAGACTAAAAAACGCTAACCAAGGCCTATTCACACAATTTCAAATTTGTAAATTATACAAGGAATATTAACCCTTTAGTGCTCAAGGGGCCTCCCTTTGACGAGTAAAATCGTCTGGCATTAGACAGGGTAAAATCTATTAGTCACTATTGGGCATTAAAGGGTTAAAGGATAGAAATAGCATCAACTGAAAACTCAGAAAAAAATCAAAGTTTCAGATGGGATCTGAACCCACAACCCTCCCTGATTTAGCTGGATGCTCTAACCGCTGAGCTACAGGAACCTCTGTGGTGAGAAAATCAAGCTTTGTCAACAATTTCACCCCGTTCACTTTTGAGTCTCCAGAAGCACAGTGGTTAGAGCATCTGGTTAGATCACTAAGGGTCATGGGTTCAAATCCCATCTGGAACTCTTTTTTTTTCCAAGTTTTCAATTGATGCTATTTTTATCCTATATATTACAAATTTGTACCCATGTTTATTTGAAACCCATTGCATATCAAGAGTAAGAACGGTTTGACCTCAGATATAGCCTTAGTGTGGAACACCTGTTACTTACCACAACTGCAAACTTACCAGGGCAATTTATGTTGGTAGAACGTTTGTCCAATTAATTTTAATCTTATTCCCAAAGATTTCTTCCCTTATTGTTTGCTTGTTTTCATTGTCTGATTAATAGTATAGCATGAAATTTAATGGCCAATAATTGCAAAGATGTAAAAAAAAGACACAAAAGATTTATTTATTAAACTCAATTTTTGTCAACTATCAATTTTAGTCATCCTCGCGGATGATTCACCCTGACTGCATCAAAAAAGCAAAATCATCACACCCTCAATATTCAAGTTGTGACATTAAAAAGCAGAGCAAGTATTATTGTTGTTGTTAATAGTGTAAGTAATGTCCATATTGTAAGTAATGTCCATATTGTAAGTAATGTTAATATTGTAAGTAATGTTAATATTGCAAGTAAAGAAAATGTTGTAAGTAGAGTCAGTATTGTACATAATATTAATATTGCAAGTATCGCTATTGATGTATTAAGTAATCTAATTAGTATTGCATGCATGCTGCATATGAAAGACTAACCTCACCTTCCAAAAACATGGACAATTCTCAATGTCATTTTAAAAGATACAAATAAAAATGTTTCCAGTGGAAAATACTTTGACACAGCTATGTTAAAACAATTGTCAACATTTTCAAAGAATACACCTTCATAAATTGATTAGATTTGAATACCTGTTACCTGCAGTTGTTAGAAATAAATCATCCAGGTTAAATCTAAAGTCATCATACATTGAGAGATTAATTCAAACATGCAAAGCTATCAAATGACATCCATGATTTTTAAAACACTTTGATCAGCTTCACTAAATATTTCATTTAGTCAAAGTTTATTTTAAACATGTCTTTAATGATATTCTCACTATTTCTTTATATAAGCTAATTTTAACAATCACGCATTTAACTTTAGTTCTTAAACAAGTGCACCATTTTTAACTGAAAAACTAATAAAGATGTTATGTTTCCTATGAATTTATTTAAACAGGCCGCTTATTTTAGTCTTTTTATATTCACTTTTTAATTTATTCATAGTCCATTTGTAAACAATAGGACAATCATGATAAAAATGCCTTACAAATTAGTTTTAAATGTTTATTGTTTTTTTTATTATATCAATGGCTTTTATCAAATTACAA
>JAHPZR010031940.1:50000-75517 GCA_019787425.1 Platygyra sinensis | reverse complement strand
TTTGCCGTACTCCACAAAACAACAACGTGAAATGACTAATTTCCACGTAATTTGAAGAACGCGAACCGCAATGACTAATTTTTTTATGTATCTTCTTTTCGAATTGAACGCTATCGGTGCCTGTTTAGCCTGAGCAAGTTTTTAGACCGATCGGCGCACTGAACAGATTTACACAGCTGCGACATTCGAAGGTAAAATATAGATACATTTTTTACAAGGCTTCGTCCCCGCCGTCGGCGATCGTCATGGCTAAACCTCCCTACAGTGGCGGATGCTAAGGGAGGAGCCCGAGGGGCCCGCTCCCCCCCCCCCCCCCCCACCTTATTTTGGGTGAAAAATGAAGAAATGACTGAAGGAAGAAAAGCCGGCTGGGCAAGTAAAATAGAACCGGGCCCCCTCCTTGGCTCAAAGTCTGGATCCAGCACTGTCCTAGAACTGGGCGGGAAGAAAGGCTATGCCGTTACAAATTCAAAAAGTCGTTCTTAAGGACGTTCGCGCGAAAATTTTCCAGTCGATAGAATTCTTTTAAATTTTTACTGCAGGCAGATAATGAGTTACTTGTGCCAGAAATGCAAAAAATTCTGGGGCTCACCTTCTTCGTTTCGGAGATAAAGCGTGTGGAAAACTACCCTGATTTCGAAAAATTGTCTCATATAATTGAGCACGGTCTACAGGGATTTACAGTTAAAAATATCGAAGGTGAGTCAACGGAGGCAAACGATCTTAGTCATATTTTGTAGAAGTGGGTCTGTTGCCTAAATAATTCCAAATGTTACTAACGTTTTCACAAAATTTAACCCTTTAAGAGGCATTTGAAACCGCCGCACATATGCACAAAGAGCTATTAAGGTAATTCCCCTGAAATAAAACTGACAATAGATTTTTGTTCAAACTTTGCCCAATGAATAGTTATCATATGAGAACTTAAATTTTGAAATTAAAAAGGGGGGTGCCCATGCTCATTAAAGAGCACTGGGGCATTGAAAATGACCCATTTTGGCATTATTTAATGCTTATTATAAGAACGCATTCCCTGTAATAATTGTAAATTTTTGTGACCAAGACTCATGAGAACACGCATTAAACTGGAGTCAATGTGTTGTATCGGACACAAATAAACTTTTTAAGTTTGATTTAGACAGAAAGCTGAATTCTTGATTAAAATTTCAACCAAATTTCTTGACATGGTTACCATTGGGTAAAATAGAAAAGACCACAGTTTACTTGCTATTTTCGTTATTTATTCAATTTTCAGCAATAGGAATCAGATCAGTCTTTCCTCAAGCAAAGTTTATGATAAGTTGATCACAATGACTGAAAAAAAAGTTGGGGTGCCCGTGCTCGTTGGTGAGCTATAGCCATTTTTCAACTGACAGCGCTCAATATCAAGGCAAATCCGCCATGTTTTCAATGTGCGCGTGCACGCGGGCGCGCTAAATGACGCCATAAATTATGCGCAGAAAGGATGCGCAGTGCAATTGTGAGGAATAACCTTAAGAACGGAATTCGATGGTGCATTTTGCCAAAAATTCAATTTTCTAGTCGATAGATTTTCTTCATTTTTTCCCTAAACGTAGAAAATTAGTAGAGGAAATGATCTATCTAAAGAAAAATTGGGGTCACCTAACGTCCAAGATCGTTAAATCCAGGCAAAGCTCTAGTAATGGCCATCTGCCCTATCATTTGTTTATTTTCTGACTTAGCGCGCGCGCTCATGCATGACGTGGCATGTGAATTTGCGTGCGCAGTAAGGATGCGCAGAAAACAATTAGCGCGAACGTCCTTAACTGAACTTTTCATGTACTTCAACGCTTTAGGTTCTGGGCCTTACAGTACTACACCTGATTTGTGTACCATGTTTGTGACTTGCTGAGTTATTCTAGCAGGACTTACCTGGTGGTGGGTTGACCACTATCTTCTCTATGGGTTTAAATGGACGCAGCACTATTTTCGCCGTTGTGTAATACCTACATCGAAGGCGGAACTGGTACGCGGGCTCCCGCGATATTGCACTTCTGCCAATCAAATCCCCGTACACTTCATTGCGAAATTCCAGTAAAATGCCTGCGCGACCAGGGACTGTACCACAGCTACCCAGAGGCGCTCTTATCATCATCAGCGTGCTGTTATAAAACGTAGGACCACAGCCACGGTCTGTGAGGTGGAGGGAAGCTGGGTCGATCTTTGCATAGCGTTGTCTGTCGAGGGTTAATTGCATGTAATTTTCGGTACAGAGAACATGCATACCTCCGTAGTCATTATTATTTCCTAATGAAAAATCAAAATCCCTGTGTGAATAACAGTGTTTTAAGAACTCGAGTTGATTTAAAATTCACAACCTCTTTCCCAGGGTCCTCTCTCTACCTCGAGAAGTAGAGAGAGGACCCTGGGAACGAGTTTGGTCGAAGCATTGGTTTTGTAGTACCCTTGCATTGGGGGTTGCGCCGCAGTACGAGCGGCAAGCGGCAGTCAAAACTGAGTTGTCCTCCTGAAAAGACACGATAATAGCCTTTTTCTTCGCAGCTAACAAAAATAAAGACAATGCTAAAGTTTCTTGGGCCTCTTGTAATAGTTACCTTGAGAATTCCGGGTTTAAGTTGACGAGGAACAGCATCTTTAGTTCAGAAAAGTACAATTAATATCTTACCTGGCGACACGCAACGAACTACGAGCAAGTTGCGGTCACAAATTTTTGGAACCAAATTAGACTCTCAGAGACACAAAATGTTTCATATTTTCACTTTTTGCAATCTGATATGGTTTTTAAATTGTAAATCCCTTTTCTTCAATACTTAATGCTATCTACAGCGGGAAAAGTTGAGTAATGATTAACATACATCTCAGCGTCACTCTGCTTACAACTTAAGAAACTCTGAGGGAAGGCTGACCCTGTCCAAACCAAGCACCAATTATTTGAAACGAAGCCTCTCTTACAGCGGGGCCATGCTATGGAATAACTTGCCCAAAAACTTAAAAGATGCTGCATCCGTTGAGCATTTTAAGCGAAATATCAAGAAGGTAGCTGATATATCGGATTCCCACACGGCAATCATGTAAAGCAGTTGTAATTAGTTTTAGTTTTTAACTTAAGCTTAACTGTCGCCGGTCAAAACTCACTAACTCCCTAGGGAAACAACAACATGAACTTTCGACTCGCACGTCATCAAGTCGTGTTCCTTGAAACTGCGGCACATTTATGAGCCAGCCGCCGTAAAGCAAACGATTTCTTCGCCGTTTTTTCTGGTTTTGAGTTAGGAGGTATAACAAAACCTCGATATTGAGCGGAAAACAAAACTCACTGTTTCCCTTGGTGCTTATTGAACTTTAGGGCAGTAAAGATTTTCCCGCCCACTGAATCCTGATTAGTCAATTCAAATTTTAGTCGCGCCAGCCATATGCAAGGCGGTACTACACGATTGGCTTAAAAAAAACTCTCGCCACTTTTTCATCCAATCAGAAGTAAACCAAACCAAACGTGACCCGTTCGCAATTTGTTTTCCCGCGCTTTGCGTCAGTTACAAGTATTTATTTTGGTTTTGATTGGTTCACTGATCGTCTGTGATCATTGTGATTGGCTGGTTTAATATTCCTTTTGGTTTTACGTCAATCACTTGAAAATTGCTCTTGCTTTGCATTGCGAGCGCACGCGCATAAACCTCGCGTCCTTAATATTTAACTTCTTCTGGCTTACATCAAACGCACAACGCTGACCAATACCATTTACGTCAAGCTTCACAGCGCTCAGTCTAAACCCCAACACACCTTCTCGTTTTTGTAGCTTCGAAGTTTGTATACTTTGAAGCAAAAAATGTGCGAGTCTTTCACAAGAAATCAAAATCTGTGGCGTTCACAGAAGGCAGTTTTGGCGGGAAATTCGTTTGAGCCTGTAGTGTAATAATGAAACTAGCTGCAGTAAAAACAAAATAAACAACGCGTTTTTCAACTCCGAGCGACAATTACCAATGAGTTGCGCTTGCCTATTAACATTGTAAACAATTTGAGTGTCTTTAATCAAAAGTTCTATGGGAAAAACCAAATTTAGTTGTTCACATGCACATCACAGCATGAACCAAAGAGATCAATATCGATCAGGGTGTCTGGATACATCTAGCACTGCTGTGCCCAACGAACGGAAATAAAATACTGCTAAGAATAAACTCTAGGACAGTCATGTAAAGCCGGGGAAAACCAGACTAACGCGCAATTCTATCGTGCTACACGACTCTGCCAGTGGTGCAGAAGCGCTTTAAACCAGCGCCGTGCTTCTGTCGCGCCGAACAATCTTCATAAATTTATTCTTGCACGACTTGTACTGGGAATGCTTTCTCGCGGGGAGCCTGTTACAAAGAGAGTTGCTGCGTGTTTTCAGTAAATCCTGAATTTGGTGATGTCTGAGTCACGACGTCGTTTTTCTGCCGTGCTTTAGTCGAACCTGCTAAACTACACTTGGTTCGGCAGAGCAGAAGCACGAGGTCTGAGCACGAACTGAGCCTAAGTGTTTTTTCATCTGAGAGTTTCAATCTATCAAGGGCTCTTGATCTCATCAACTTTCGTTTCCTTCGAATCTAAACCTGTCCGCAAAATTCCATGGCCGTCAACAAGAATTGCTGAGCGTTCGACGAGTTGACAGTGGTTTTTTGATGGCGCTCTTTTGATAATCGATCAAAAATGACACTCAATCAACTCCCAAAGAATCCTGTCTTTTTTGCATAAAACTGCAACATGCCAAGAAAAGAGCGAGTTCACTTTTTTTAATATTTCGCTTCCACCGTTGATATCGGGTGGTCAAGCGCAATAACTGTCTTAAAATAAAATAAATAAATAAATATTGAATATTTTAATTGTCTGACTTACGAATACCCACCACAGAAAAATAAATAATAAATTAAGACCGAAATGATCAGAATCAATGATGATTTAGAATAAAACTACACAGGAGCAAAGGTTAGTATTTGTCTTCGTGTAGAGGTCTAAGTACAATATTACCTTTCACTTTATCCGGAAAGGATAAAGAAAGTGGCACATTAATAGAAGACGTCTAAAAGAGGGCTTAAAGTTAACCTATGTACGATGGGTGCGACTCAAACAGGCTGACAATCACATTTATTTTGATACACTGCGGGGTAATGGCCACAGAAGTTCACTTTTACAGAAGCAGCTCATTTTCAGACAAGAAAATTAGAAAGTATAACTTCCCTAATGGATTTTCTAATGAATATTTCTCTCTCTATTTACAATCTTTCACAATTTCTAAGCATTTAAATCGGTGCCATAGCAGTAACAGTTCGATTTTGAAGGAAAATCAGTTCAGACGCGTTTTACCACGAAATCATTCCAGTGGCGCGTGGGTGTTGAGGTGTGTCGGTAGCGATGCACAAAAGATTAATCATAATAAAATTTTGGGGAATAATTTGCTCCATGTAACATGCATGAATGAAGACCTGAATTCTCTAGGCGTGCGAGACTTTTCTGACACTTCTGACGTATCTATGTAAAGACCGAAAATTGTTCCTCGTAAAAAAAATTAGCGGTCATTTCAAAGAAAAGCTTTATTTTAATTTAGTACTAGCAGAATAGCTGATCAAACCAGACAATGAAGAAGCTATTAAACATCGGTTCAGAACATGATTTCAGCTCCCGCTAAGATGAATTACATCATTGATTAGAAATGCCAGAGATTTATTTTTTTTTTAACATGAACATCTTCGTTATTGCCACAATCAGCTAACTTTCGCCAAACTCATGAACTTTCGATCATTTAGTCTCAATATTTTCTGCGTCAACGAAACAATTTGCAACACTGAACGACAGTCCAGCAGCATATTTACATTAACACACAGCTTCCATATTTATCTTTCATTAATATTCGATGTTCGATGAAACTCTTCCACTGTTACTTTTAAACAATGAAAGCTTTAAGAAGTCAACAACAGAATTAAACAAGATGCTTGAATAAAGAAAAACGTACAGCGAATAGATTTGAACCGCCGCAAGATGACATAAACTAAGCAGCGACATCGATAATATAACAATTCTACTTCGAAATGATGAGGCAGGTGAACGCTCGTGACTGAAGAATTCTTAAATTACAGAATGGTAAACAAATTTAAGTTCATACAAAGCTATTTCAATTTTTAAATTATGTCAATGTTTTTATCAATTCGCTTCTTTCACCTTGGAAAATGCTTCAAAGAAAGTGTGTATTACGAAAACGTATCTGAACATTTAGAAATCCGAGGAAATTAACAATATACCTGAATATACCCGGGCAAGAACGCGAATAGCATTTAAATTAAACATCATTTCTAAGAAAGTCATAATCAAAGATCCTGTCAGACTCGCTAGATCATTCACTTTCGCGCGAAAATTCAACCAGGATTCAAAGTAGAAAGCGGATTTCAATGCCAGACAGCCGACCACATCGACAACAGCTGCCAAACATCATTCATTGCACTTGGCTGTGAATCAAACCCGATATTTTCCTGAATATTACGGACGTGTACACCACAGGAAAGGAAAACCATGTCGTTTAATAACAGCAATTGAATCGAAATCCACTCTAGATACTTGCGTGAGCGAATTCCAAATTGTTCAAGTTCTGTTTAGCGTGATCCAGGCGCGTTCGACTTTTCTTATTCACGAGACTGCATTGTTTACATCGCCAAACATGCGCTACATAAGAATTCGTTTTCACGTCGGTACTTACCGTTTTGGGCTGTTACTATGGTCAGGAAAGCCAAGAAAAACCACGCAAAACAGTTCTTCAAGAAGATCGGCGTCTTCGAGGCCATGTTTACTACCATGCTGATGTTGTCGTCGCCCGAGGCCAAATCAGCGACTTCAGTCTCACCCAAAGCTGAACGTGTTCGACTCTTAAAATCAGTTGCTTAGCAGGACAGATCTGTTGCTGTACTCTGGGTTAGGAAAACGCCATTTATTTCTAAAAAATACAGTCCAAGCCACTAACGGAAGGGGTAAATAGGAGAATCTTTCCTTCTGTCAGCACTGCCGACTCACGAGTCTTGTACGCTGCGGTGACTTGAACACCCGCTGACCCGTGAATATGGTCACGCGGTTTCGTGACGAGAAATTTCTGGTAAGGCGGGTCGCCAAAGATCATTTGATTGTCAGCACATGAATCAATATTCTAGTACCTCCCACTACTCTTAATTGTAAATTTTGCGATGAGCTTTCGCCGGTTATATTTTAATATAAACAGTCTTGTTGAACTCAGTGCCAATTTAAATCGTGACCAATTTGCCACGATTTAAGGCCATTAAGAAACTATTAGTTGATATTTCACGATGGACGAGCTTCTGTCACTCCATAAATCTTTCTAGAAGCAGCTTTTAACCTCCATCAAACAAAAGGATAAAAGCTCAGAAAAGCATAGAATGCATTTCGATTGAGGCTAGGTCATTCATTTGGCTTTGTGTCTAAAGAATGCGATCATTAGATCAGCTAGCTAGCCATAATATGTTCATTGACGTCTATGTAATTGTGCATACGTCGCAGGCATAATCGGGGGTTGTTCATAACATTCGCTCAAACATATAACTTGTTTTTACTGTACCAAAAGTGTAGTCTTTTTCAAACAGTTTCAGCCTTGTTAAAATTAGTTAGACTTGGGAGTGCTTTTGTCACTTCTTTATGTTTTTATTCCCCAAAAGGTTATCTGAGGTCATCTTCGTCCCAGACTGACTAGACACGCAGATGAAATTTCATTCTCCTCGAATGATATCGATGCTTCAATAAAGCAAACAGGTTATCAGATAACGGAAAGAAAGGAATTCGTTCATTAAATACTAAAATTTGCTTGGAGGCTCGAAAGACCCCCGGGTTAGATGCCTCTGATTTCTGATGCATGATGATGAATGGATCAGTTATCCTGATGTACTGGCAAATTCGCTGGAGCTAGCAATGAAACTGGCAAGAAAATAAGTTGCTAGCTTGTGGGAAGAATTGAGTTGAACGACTCACAAAAGCTAAATCAGTAGATTTGGTTTGCTGGCAGTTTGAGGAATAATTAATAAGCTTTTTGTGTGTATTATTGCATTGTCTCATATTTCTAGTATTTTAGCGCTAAAAGTGATTTCTCAAATCAGTACAGCATTTGTTAAAGAAGAATCTAAAACTGAATAATAAAAATAATAATAATAATAATAATAATGATTATAAATATTTAGACTTTATTTATTTCACATAATCAAAAAAATACACACATTGAAAGACGAAATTAAGAACTCAAAAAACAAGTAGTATGCTTATACAAATTAATGAATAAAATGCTCCATCCTGGCAAGAATAATGTCTTGATATCTCTCTTGTACTACTATTTCCAGAATTTATAAAAAGGTTCTTGGCCTCGTTTCATACAAACATGTCTATTTATAAAAATTTAAAACAACTCTTTTTATTATACACTAATAGAATAAAGCAAAGAAAAATTATGAATCAGTGTTATAAAATGTTAAAACGCTTTTTGCCATAAACTCGGTGTCAAATTTGCAGAAGGATAACGCTGTTTACAGAAGGATAAACTATCAACATGCGACCAAGACTTCTAGTTCTAGATCAGTCTGGCCTGTATGATAATAATAATATTACATCTTCTAATAATAATATAAAAATAATAGACCTAAGTTATAGATAGCTAAAACTGAAGACTTGCATATTTTGGAACAAATATCTTAAGTTAACCCTCCTGAATAATAACGTGTCATGTCCCAAGTTCCTATTTACAATTATTTAAAAAAACTGGAAAATTTGGAGTTCTTAGAAGATATACACGAATGTCTGTCAGGGATTTAAAGAATTCACGTCCTTGTATCCTGTAATATATAAATAATAAATAATAATAAATAATAATAATAATTATAATAATTAATTATAATAATACTAATAACAATAATAATAATGATGATGATGATGATAATATTCTTTTTTGTTATAATAATAGTAATAACATTTCGTAGCACAATGATGCAAAGTACCGCAAACGAAAGTGCTGCCGTTTATTTTTTCTTGTGTTTTTGTAGCACATTGCTTCTTCTGTGAATATTCCACATCAATCAGTTTAAACACAAGATGATGCAAAGGACCGCAAATGAAAATGCTGTCCGTTTACGCAGGATCTGTAAACGATCTGATCAGTCAAAAATAGAAAGACTAGGAACGTAACTATATTAAGTAGACAGCTTAACGGGACAACGACATGATAGAATCCAAGCTGAAAGCCAAGAATTGTAACCGTGGACAGCTGTTTCGACCTTGTTGCGTCTCGTCAGCACGGTGTAGCAAGTAATGGAGTAATCGACTGGTCAACCGATCGTCCACCTAATGCATTTTCGTTTGCGCAGTCCTCATTCTGTTTAAACTGTTTAGTATTTCTGGGGCCGTGGTTTTTTTTAGACCCGATATGCTGCTCATTTTTAACATGGTTTGGCCATGATTTTTCTGCGGGACAGTTTTTGTCTATCAACAGTCTCCTTATCCCGACAACGACATAATATTCTAGATTTTTCCTTTTGTCCTTTGTCGCGCGTTTTGCATATGGCATTGGTCAATCTGCAAAAATTTGAGTTTCATCTGAGGTCATCACTATCTGCATTTAGTGGATGTTCGGTTTAGTTTGTAGTTCAAAAGTGAATTCTGTGACCCTTTTTTGTCGAATTGTGCTTACAAATCAAATCAAAACTGCAAATCCTTTACTTACCCATGCAACATTTAGGAGTGATAAAAACTCATTAAAACATGTGCGTGCTATAATTCAAAATTATTGGAAACAATAAATTAAACTTAACTTCTACAAGCAATGAAGATATATTGTAGAAAAATATACTTATAATCTGTTACAATCACCATACAAATTAGAAAATATGCTTCTTTAAAATACTTTTAACAGTAAGAACATCCTTGGCTTTTTTTAACATGAGGAGGTATTGAATTCCACATCTTAGGAGCTTAAAATGAAAACGATCTGTGACGCAATTCTAAATTAAAATTACGTAGGATTAAAAGAGTGTCCGCCACTCTTAATTTATAATTACAAAATTTGATATTAAAAACCTCTTGTATATAGGGTGAGGCTTTATTATTCAAATTTTAAAATGTAGTGATAGTGGACTGACAATGGTTCAAAGGTTAGAGTCCAATGGAATTAGCAGATGTTGACAACAGATGTTATCATTGGTACTCGCACCGTAAATGTTACCATGGCAGGTGATTTTTTTCGTCAACATTAGAAGCTATTCGATGCGTCAGCCGACTCATCTATCAACAAATTACAACAGTTATGGGCAGTTATGCCTTTATTCTCACGATCCGAAGGTGGGAGCGTGAGAATTTTCTATATTGTACAACTTCATCTATAAACTGATGACAGCAGTCATTGAGGCACTTACATTTCAGTCACGGGTGTGTCATTCAGTCAAGTGCGTTATTCTATTTTTTTTTTCTATTTCCAACTATCATTTTTTTGTTTGTTTGTCTGGCTTATATATAACCTCGATCTTAATTAGAATTTTGCAGTTTTTAGGTAGTCAAGGATCTTTGGTGGGACAAATGTCTGGAATTCGGCCGAAGAGTCCCGCGTGGAAATGCTAGCGCGGTACCATGTTTCCAATAAGAAAAATTACATTGCAAGACAACCATTGGTGCAGTAGAACTCGGGCGGTGTTGATTTTAGGGCTTCTTGCAAAGTTTGCAGCAACTTTTTGATGTAACATGTTTGTTTGTTTCTGCAGTGAAGGATATGTTTCAATTGCAAGTATACGCCAGGTTTAGTGACTTGTTTTGTATTTTCAGTTCTTCACAAACAACTCATCGATGACCATGCGTAATAATGTCGAAAGCTGAGATAACACGATGGAGTCGTGAGAATCGGTGTGCCTGAGTGTAAGTAGAGTCTAAATACAAGCAGACCGGCGTCTAAACCGATTAATAATCTCTTGTACAACTAAGTACAGTACAAAGACTATAAAACTCAGCGTGGTTCTGAGAGGGAAACACTAAGCAAGGACAAAACAAGACAATAGAGCGGCTAGTATGGAAAACCCAACAGCGTCAAAGACACAACAAACTAGCGTCCCACATGGGCTTTCGTCTAAAAATAGTTACAGAACCAGCTTGTGTTGCGGAGAGTGTAAAGCTGCTTTCATGCCGAAGGCTAGAGATTCAGAGCTTCTGTTTAGGTGTGGAATGAGAGAGACCATTCACTTAGCTTGTCTTTAACCGCATGTGAACAGAACAAGTGCTCTACATTTATATGGTAATCAGAACACTGAGCTAGCAGAGGCTATTTAACAAATTTTAAAAGCGTTTCAACTGCAGTACCTTATTTACAAGAAATCTAAGGGTGTAGACAGCCTAATATCGGTAAAAGAATCTGGAGGGGAGCAAATGTCAGAAAGAAAATCAACTTTGTTTATAACGGAGCAGATGAACAACCTGATTATGGGAAATTTTGAAGTGATTGCTCATGATACTGGTATTACTGCAGAGATGCAGACTAAACGTAGTTGACTTTCTGTCACTTCTATATCAGAATTACACGAAAGTTTTTGTTACAGATTGGAGCAAATGGCAATAAACAGTTCAGTTAACAAATCATTTGCTGCAAATGTTTAGACTAGCAGTTTCACGGTTTAATAAAGTCAGTATGTGCTTCTGTCTGTCTGCTCCAGGCTTCGATTGTTGACCTGACAAGTTTAATTACACGACATTTGAGAGCCGCTAATTTTCCTGTTTGATAAAAATTTCGAAATATTGACTTGTACGTGTGAGTAGCAATTGCCCTCCCATGACTCATTCCTTCCAGTGAATTAGCTATATAAATTAAAAAATTATATTTTTCATAGAGTTTCGATTTCCCTAAACGGCGTGTGCGATATACTTACTACACTTTGATGGAGAGAATTCACAATGAGTTAAGGCTCGACCTGGAACGAAGAATACCTGTAGTGCAGGAATGGGGTTGTATTTCATACTACAGAGCTCGTTTCATATCTTTTTTATTTCGCTCCTGATCCTCGACCCACGCTGCGTCAATCGTTTAAGCTCAGCACAAAGTCCATTTACAAAAGCTCATGGTGCTTTCCTGACCTTTTATGTCCTAACATCGTGGTTAATCCGGTACAGTATCCCCGTGCCTTCGAAAACAAGATTACAGCACCCTGATTTGCAAAAGTTGCGTTCGTGATCTGTTTAACATGAAATATTGTTGCCTAATTATTAAATCCTAAAGGATTTTCAAATTATTTGTGGAAGGCTGATAAATGATGTAAACAGAAGTACATATATACATAGCAGATTGTGTGTTTTTTTAGTGTAGCATTGGCGAATAAAAAATAATATAGTGACTTGCTAAGAGTTTCCGGTTGGGAATAATTATGACTTTTTCCTTGCAAGCACAAGAGCGCTGAAACGCATCGGCTTAGGAGTATTTGTCCCCCATTGTAGACAGGGATTTTAATAATTATCTAAGCTATATAAGATCAGTTGCAAAGAAAGAGAAAGACCAGAGATGTTGAGCAGTCCCGTCATTAGAAATAGGAAGAATGATAAATAGATTCATTCATTCAATGAAAGGATGAATAAAACAGTCTAAGCATTAGAAAGTTTTTAGGAGCCGATGACATGTCACAGTCTTACATTTAAAGGTCATAAAGTTGTTACTGACAGAATTGACAGCAAATGTCTCCAGGAGAGATATTCCCGGATTTTTTAAATACCAGCCTGCCTGGCGAATGTATCATGGAAAATATAGGGAGAAATTAACTTTTGATGAATTATTTGAGAGAAGCCAGATGACTTAGCTGATCAAGTGTAACGTTGTCGTGCTGCGATTCTAATGACTAAAATTAACAAATTAAATCCCTGCAGTTGTAGATTAAAATGACTCTTGTTTAATGCTTAACTTTCAAAAGGCCTAGGATTTTTTTTTTCATTATTTTTCATTATTTTTGTCATGAACAATTACTAACAGAATTGCTGTGGTAAAGGTAATCGCGCGAAGTCGGAAACGAATTTACAAACAAGCTGAGATGGTCTTTTGTAACATAATTATTTAAGCCACTTTAGTGATTCTCGATTCATGTTATTTTTGCCTCGGGCTTTATAGATACTTTATATTCATTCTGTTTGCTGTTCTGTCTGACAATAAACAAAGAGTTCCATTCCATTGGTAGCTATAAACTCTCACGGGAACTTTCGACGAAAGTTTTCTCAACATTTTGAAAACAATCGCAAGACTTTTATGTTCACTGTCGATTTAGTGTTACTAAAAATTTAAGAGCGTCGTTCAGTTGCAAATATGTCAGTTATGCCTGCAAGGAGAACAGTGGACCTTTGTTTGTTTTAATGCGAATTACTTATAATTAGGTTAGAAAATATGGCATGCGGACAATAAATTTTTCATGAACACACAAATAGCGTTCTTGTTCTGACTTTGACAGGGTCTGCAATTTATAACGAAATTTACCATCAAACAAATAAGAGTTTCAAAGTGTTTTATACAGACATTTTAACGCGCGTACGCGCAAATGCTTGTTAGTTCACAAAACACAAATGAGACATATTGATTTCCCCAAGGTGCGGCGACCACGCATTGTAATGGTATTCAAGAGACAGTGGCGCGTTCATTATGTCCCCGCGATAAACTCTTTCTTAATCTTTCCGTTTCAATCGTCTGTGACTACAGTATTACACAGTGATATTCACTGAGATGTCACTGGCGATTTCACGATTGCAGTTGATATTAGCTCAATTCTTGTTCATTCATTACTTTCACTTAACGTTTGATTTGAATGACTCACGGCGTGGAGCCGCCTTATACAAGCACACTAAAACAAAACAGATGGCGTTAATTGGAGCGAAACGCAAACACTATTGGCTCTCTAGTCCTTGTGCATGCTAATGAAATTCCAGCCTTATAAAGAATATCGTTACTCGATCGGATTGACCTGTCACTTGGACGCTGGCGGTCACTGCGCGAGACTTGTCTCAAATTTGTGTCTTTTGATCAGTTTCTTCAAGAAGGCTAGGGATTCGCACTCATAGCGATTACTGCCAATTCACGATGATTCTGTATGCTTTTAGTCTCTTTCTTCTCCTGGGCTTCTCTAACGGTACGTATGGTATTTTAACAGAGTTAAATGTCCTTATAACTTTTGATGTATTTAGATATTTGATCTCCAGTCGCTCTTCGTTGTTAATGTTGCCTGTGAATACTCTGGCGGTACGTGTAGGTCGCTGATTACTTGCCAAATGAGCGACCTAAACGAGTCTTTCAGTGTATCGACAGTGTAGGTAATAATCTTGGGTCTAACGGCGTGTACTGGGTGGCGAATAGTTCTTCAAAGACCAGCAGAAGCGCGACATTTTCCTCGAATTTCAAGAATCTCGGATTCTTGTTGATCTTCGAGGTTAGATGTCTCTCGTAGTCTCGATTTTTCCACAAAGTCTCCATTTGTCTGTTTGTTGTATAAATGACCTACGATGAATGCATGTACTCTTGGCGTCTGGAGATTTCGTCCACGCAGTTAAAACACTTTGGAGTCTTGACCTCGTTATTAAAAGTCAAAATATCTTGGTCTCGCAAAGGAAAACACTAGTTCCAGGTTCGTTTTCTTGCCACTAAGTCTTGCAAGTACCATTCACCACCCTGATATGACAAATTCTAAGTACCGGTCAGTCACGCCAACTGACGTACGCCGGCGTTTCGCCACGGCCGTGTCTTCTAGATTTCTCTTACACAATGTAAAATCGTTCAGTCGACTAGGCTAATGTTGGTTATCTATAACTAAAATATTATTTAGTTCTTTTCGAAATACAGCCATGTGGTCGATTGTAAATTCTTTTCATAATCCACTGTCTTTTGTTCTGTGCAAAAGATCTGCAGCCAAGGACAATCTTTTCGTCGCCATTGTAGCATTTACAGAAGCAAATTGTTTATTTTCCAAGGCTAATATACTTCATGGCTTGGATTACTACTCGTAAATAATTAATATTATCCAAGAGTCAGTGAAGAAAGCGAAGGAACGCATGAATTGCAAACCATTTTCAAGCGCTGTGCGGTTACCAGCCACGCGCCGCTGCACACCGATTTCAATGTGCATAAATCTTGCTCGCTGCAAACACATGCAATACCTTATTATTAAGTAATGTTTGTTTTGTCTCTAATGCTTGTTTTCCATCATTGAAATTTTCGTCGTTCGCTCGCCAAACTATATAAGGAACTTTTTGACCTTGCTGTAGAATTTACCCTGGTTTTTGTTATGTTTTTGGTTTGTCTGGGTGTGGTTGAGACAAAATCAAACCTCAAAGCTAAACTAAAGTCCGTTCAACCACAAAATCTAATAAATATTCATCATCAAGCTCTTGGCAGATAGTTGAAAAGTTTGGGTAAACAGTTTTGACTAATGGTTCGCTTTGTTATGACCGAGTCGTTGAATATCTACAGTTGGAATATTCTTTAAGATCAATAATAATAATCCTTTGGAGTAAAGAAGAATTTACACTTCAAGCTTGGAAGAGGGCAAAACATGCAATGTACAAAAAGCGATGAAAATTCTTTTAGCCTTCCTAGGCAGCGAAGGTTATAAATTTTAATTTATTCCGTGATAACTTTGGCTCCCCACGAGGCCCTTTGTTTTTTTGTTTTGTCCAAGGGGTTTGAAAAGCAGTCACAATGAAATTCATATCAATGTAAAGAAAGAGTCAAGAGACTTTCATAAAAGATATGAGAACGGGCGCCTGAGTGCGTGAACATTTGAAGCTTAGCAAAGATCGAGACATCCGGAATACTATACATTAGCATATTCTGGAAAGGTGAATTGAAAACGCCGACTTATGAATATTGAAGAATTTTATCCACGCTTGCATCGATGTTTCTTTGAAGACGGGCGGGCCTTTTGTTTTTAAGCACCAGGCTTTGAACATACCGCGCACAAAAGTTTATCAAACAAAATTTGTGGTCTCGCAAATTGAGCACACAAGCTACAAATTAATAAGAAGCCCCCCTTCTTTTATCAAATATCTGTATGCTGTTAAATGGCGCCCTGATAATATAAAAACATTTTATCCAAGCAAGTATCATTAGTTTTATAGAACTGTTTCCACAAGAGGCGGTCCACTTAAACCTCTACGCTTTAATGAATCAACCAAAGTTGTTGAATGTATCTTACTTTAGCTTGATTAACTACTAAACAAGCCTTGAAAATGTAGTCCAGTCTTTTGAAAATCAAGGAACCAGAAACCACTAGAGTCTTAAATAAAATATTTACTATAAAAGAATTTGTAAGTAGTTGTGGACTTTGCTGGAGTCAAACTCTGGAATTTTCACCTGCAGCAGTGCTATTTATGTATGCGGATTGTGTCAATGTCATAGTCTCTGTGGACCGCAGGTGATTGTTCATAATTGTTTACTAGACCGTTTCGTGCCATATATTGATAACCCACTTTAGTTAAGGTTAATGAAAAGACCAGAAGCAGAAATTGAGCCTTTTGAATAAATTCCTAATGATTAATCGTACAACACCTATATTCTACACAAATGCAGTGCTTGGGACATTCCAAATTTCGCTACACTCAAGACAGGAAGTCATCTGTCATCAAGAGCTAACTGCCGCTTTCTTGAGAATTAGCTATTGGGAAGCAAAAGTTTAAGTTGACTCTGGAGTGCGTTTGATCTATAGTTTACAAAACTTTAGATCTCGCATCGCCTTGAGTAAATCTGTAAATCGGCCGCTCCGATAATTGACGACA
This sequence comes from Platygyra sinensis, assembly GCA_019787425.1. NCBI lineage: Eukaryota > Metazoa > Cnidaria > Anthozoa > Scleractinia > Merulinidae > Platygyra > Platygyra sinensis. Next base: position 58,753 of record JAHPZR010031940.1, on the reverse strand, counting down.
GAATTAAAATTGTCACCTACCAGAGATCTGTTTTCAAACCAACCTTTAGGAGAAAACAAACGATGCGAGACCAACTAATCACTGAAATCAACCTCGCGTGATCCGCAACACACGCGATCTCTAGAACATTTTAGACAGGGCAAGTGGAACAAAACCGATCCTTCGTTTTCCTCCAGAAACAGCTTCATCTCTATCATGCAGACATGGCAGATCTCGTTTTCCTTTGATATATTGAATCGTGTTCACTTTTTTTCCACGAAAGAGCGAAAAGGCAGAAATTTCTCGAAAGGAAATTTCGAGAGTCTAGTCCGGGCAGATTCGGACCCAGCTCTTTATGATCACTTTTTCAACTCGGTCGTCCGCCAGTTGATGGTGTTTAAATACTCATAAGTATTGTCACATAGTTCGCTGTAGTGTTTGAACAGCACTGTTTCATCCTTGTCTCAAATAAGCAACCTATAATTTTGGATAATTTAAATGAAAAATTAAGACCACCGCTTCCTCCATTTCGATGAAGAAAAAAATGACGCGTTTTGGGGTTCATCATTGATTTAAAGGAGCAGCGGAGTGTCACGAGGATTTTGCTGTTTTAGGTCAATTCTGCGCTAAAATCATTACTTTGAGGCTTTAATCATAAACAAAATGCTTCTGTAAAGCTACGACGAAGATATCAAATGAATTTTATCAGAGAGGGCTAACCATAATAAATTTCTTGAGTATTTTTGGAACACGTAGCATCGAAACTCGAAAAGATTGGCCAATTTTTTTCAAGTTTCAATCCATTTTCATCCTTCCCATCCGTAGCGACAGGCGATAGGAAACAGTTTCAGTACCTTCAAATAGTCTTCAATAATAGTCTTCAATAACTAGATCATTAGTTTTGGAATTCAGTTGATGCGAAGACACCTAGCTTTTTATAAAGTTGCCAAATAGCGTGACAATGCCCCTTTCAGGGAAGGGGTGGTTTTGTTTCTTATTTTATTATGACCATGATTGTAGCTTCAGTCTAGCGTATAAATTAAACTACGATTAGTTAGTTCGTCATTGGCATCAATAATACTAAAAAAAATGTAAATCTACCTGAATTCCACCACCAAGAAATGCTGTTAACTAAACTGAATTTTGAATATCAAGTTGTTATTGATCATTCTAGCATTTACAGACTGACGTTCGGTTTACTTTACATTTTTCCCACAGCCCAGGATCCCACAAATGCCTCTGTGCCCACTACAGCAGCTCCGCCTGACTGTGAGTCATAAAAATAATGCTGGACTGATTTAGTGATATGTTAAGTGAGCTGACTGACTAATTAAATAACTGACTGACCGACTGACGGGCGAACTCACTGACTGACTAACTGATTGCTTAAGTGATTGACTGACTGACTGATTGACTGACTGATTGACTGACTGACTGACTGACTGACTGACTGTGACTGACTGACTGACGTACTCACTGACTGACTGACTGACTGACTGAATGTTATCATATTTTGTTACATATCAATAAAAGTCGCAAAGTTCAGTACAAATCTTAAATTTCGTCATAAACTGCATGCACTCAATGATCTGGGATATCTGTCGTTATTATTACATTCATTCGTTGTTTCTTGACAGCCTTGTCTGTGGTGTGCACCTACGAGTATATGATGGTTTATCTGGAGCACACCAAGCATGCAAACCTGGACATGGATAGCATCACCCTCAAAGACGTCAGCTGCACGTTAGCTGACGTGGGAGACTTCAACGCAACTCACTTAAAGATGCAAGTTCCACTGGACGGCTGTATGACCAACCATACCACTTCAGAGGATACCATCACTTACGCTAACAGCATAATAGCCGAGACTCGAACTAGTCAAGGCAGCATCTTGATCTCCAGAGAGTTCCAGGCGGAGTTTCCATTCAAGTGTACTTATCCACGGTCTGCCATTTTGTCGGTCGCGAGCTTTTCTCCTCGGGAAAAAGTCATCTACACCAGAACAGGTAAGGAGCGGAGTCTGGAAACAATTCCCAGTTTCATCTATGCTACCCGTCTGCAGGGAACCATGGTAGTTTGTTTTCATCTTTAACTGGATACCGGTGCTTGTTACACTCTTTCCCAGCTCTTTTCAATGATAACTGAGCCAGCGTACTGCAGTTTGCGGTATTACCAACCGAAAGCATGAGCACAGCAATAGCGGCGAACTTGCAAGAGCTTCTATCTTGCTTGTACGCACGCAATAAATAAACCTGTTCCCTGCAACAGACGTCTGCATTTCAACTCTACCAGATAGTGTGTTAGTCAGCATTATAGTGGTTTTAACACCAGTTTTATTTATTGCGTGCGTACAAGCAAAATAAAAGCTCTTGCTGTGCTCATGCTTCGGTTGACAACACCGCAAACTACAGTACGCTGGCTCAGTTATCATTGGAAAGAGCTGGGAAAGAGTATAAATGGCAACGGCATACTATTGAGAAAATCTGACATAATGACAGGGGAAGCTATAGCCTCTTTTTGGGATATCTTATCTTCAAACCAGTGCTAAAAAAACAGTGAACGAAACATGTTTAATTTGATCTTTGCAGCTGAGTTTGGTAACTTTACCTTCATGATGGATATGTACCCCACGTCCGCATATGAGACTCCATACGACACCTACCCCGTGCAAAAAGACCTGAACGAAAAAATGTACCTTGAAGTAAAGGTCCTGTCGAATGACTCTAAGTTGGTGTTGTTTCCCAACAAGTGCTGGGCCACGCCCAGTTCAGACCCGGACGACGATAAAGCGTTCGCCTTCATCGAGGATGGGTAAGGAATTGATTAGACTTTCAGAAAGGTTTTTCATCTTATATATTCATGGACCCTTCATAAACCGCCGGACCTCTCGCAACTTCGTCGGCGGTTTCGCGACCTAGACACATGCACAGTACGAGCTAACACCTCGCACCTCTCACTTCGCTCGCTTAGCTGTTCTACCCAGAAACTCATGAGGTCGACTTGTAGCAAGTCTAAGCATTGGTAGACCTCCTCTGTATCTGACACACCTCCAGGATCTCTTTCGTCTTAGACTACTATACTAGATTGACAACTCTGATAAAAATAGGAAAACCGAAGACGAGTGGTAGCGTCGAGCAAAGAAGTCTGCTTTTGGCAATGGAGCTAGCCATGGGCAACCTGCGAAGGACATGCCTTCTATCTAGTGAAGGGGCAGAGAGAGAAGTGTTCTTTTTGTAGCGTCATGTTGCGTTGACCAGGGTTAAGCAGCAAATTCTTTATTGAGCCATTGATTTCAAAGGACTCAAATACGGACTGAATACATTTTCTCCAGTCTCCATCGGTTCTCCGTTGCAACTTACACTGTCTTTATGTTATTGCTTTGTCTTCGTATCTCAAATCTTTCTTTTCTTTGTCTTTTATTTACAGGTGCAAAGAAGATGATACATTGGTGTATGACTACGAAGAGAATGCTGTGCAGCAGTTCAGCTTAGACGCCTTCCGGTTCATGGCGGAAAATGCTGATGCTGTGGTGTACCTGCACTGCGCAGTGGAAGCTTGCCGCAAGGGGGATAGCTCCTCCCGCTGTGCGCAGGGCTGCGTAGAAGACAACGGTTCCAAGAGGAGGAGACGTGACTTGGTACTGGATACTGTTGGAGAGGAGACCGTTACTGTTGGACCAGTGAATAAAAAATATGCTGAACCAGCAAAAGAGGGTGAGCGTTAATGAGCCGGAGCGCGCGTATGATTGACAGCGCGCTCGTGTACGAATGTTAAGTGAGCCCGTGCGTAAATGTGAGCTTTAAGCGCGTGATTTCGCGCGTGTGTAAGAGCGGAACAGTTTGATAAGTATACAATTTTTAAAACTTTTAAAGCGTTTTTATGGCGACCAGTGTGGTAAACCGACAGGAAATGTTTTAAAAGGACAGGAAATGTTATTGTTTGGAAGTACAGAATGGCCACGTGGCATCATGAAAAACCTTCCTAGTTTTATCTTAAAAGGCCTTTGCTTTTCCCATTCATAAAAATCAAATCAAATGAAATTTAACTTTTTTTGAAGAGGATGACAATAGTTCTAACTTGAACTAAGAACTTGTGGTGAGAAATTCTGCCTCCAAAGCTCATTAACTTGCATTTTTTTTCACTTTTCAGAAAGCGAGCATATGGACTCGCTGACCATTATTGCTGCAGTCGCTGGTGTCTTGGCCGTGGCAGTATTGGCTTTGATCGTGGCTTTGGTTGTGATATACAAGCGTCACCATACTTCCCAAAATGCTGCTCGGGCTGTGTACTCGAGGACCTCCAGTGAAGATAATAAACAGCTCGTCTGAGAGGGCTCGTGCGGGAGACGTGGCACACTGTAGCAATGTTATGCTATTTCACCGCTTCTTTTATGTTAGTTATGTAAACAACTTAAGCTTTTGCTATCGTAGTTGCCAAGCCTCTTACAACAGCGCGTATAATTAGGAAGATTCGCAAAAAAATTTAACGCTTCTAAGTAAGCAATGCAACTTTTGTTACTTCTTCTAAACTTTAATGTTTTTCTACTTTAGTTTTACTCCTTTTTAAAGTAATTTTATAACAAAAGGCAATAAACACCATCGAAAATGTTAAACATTTTAACACAAGTTCTTGTTGGTCATTCCAGCATAAAGAAGTTAAAAACACGGATTAAGTCCATTTTCATGCGAATACTGTTTTTTTATTTAAAAGTATTAATAATTTTGTCGTTCTTTGCTCATTTTTAATCATGTAACAAAAGGTAAGCGGTGATCACGTATTACTTTATGACTGCGGGCTGGCTTTCTTGTTAAGGTTTAGAAGTGTAATTGGGGCGATTTGTGGATGTTTCCGTTGTTTTGAAATAGGTGCGACCATACTTTCAGCTTTGATATGAATAGTTAAAAAGCAAATCTTTTCTATCGCTTAAGAAAAGCCGAATTGATCATCAACGTTTTGTTTTTATCAGGCGAAGAAAGAAAATTTTACATCGAGTTTTCAGATCAGGGCTGTGTTTATCTAGCCGGGTTGCACCTTCTTGAAAATGGCGGAGACTAACCTCAAACCGATGCTGACAAGAGTTCATTTTGCAAAGAGATTCTGATTGAGAACGAGAATTATTTGTTAAATTATCAAATAATGAACGCAATATGGAAGTCTCTCTCTTTTGCTGTTTACTCTTGTGTCAATTCTTGCTATAACCTGGGGCATATTATAATCTTAAGAAGACGAAGGGAAGTGGTATCTTTTTTCTGACATGCAACATTTACCACGGATATAAAATTTAATATTCGCTACTTTGAAGTAATTTGTCACGTGACGAAGTCTATACGGCAGGGTAATACCCTATTAAGTGGACATTGTCTTTGATTTTTACGGAAAAGTGACTGATAGAATCATTTTATTAACTTTATGGTACATATAGATTAGGGGAATAGTTTCTAAAATGCGGTTTTGTGGCTTAAAGTTGCAAGACGGTTTACGCTTCGTTTCTGCTCGTAAATTATCATTTGATATTATTAGCTCAAGACATAATGTGCCACTAGGTAGGTCTTTGTTTCCAATAAAAAAAGGTTCAACCACAAGGAGTTCTGCTTTAACTTGTGACTCAGTTCGAAGTCAATTCACAATGCTCTCATGACGCAAGTCACGGCAAATTACAAGACATTTTGTCAACCTCGTCTCCAGGGCCTTCTCCTCGACGATTTTCAAAGTGGCTGCTCGTCGGGAAAGTTACTGCTACCCGCCATCTTGAAAGTGGAGAAGGCTCTCGCATCCACGTCACATTACATTGCAATGCAAATGAGAAAAATTAATTGTGAAAAGGGCTATTACAGGTCCCAGTTCATCAGAGCGGAAAAACGTACTGCACAGCTTCCCGCGCATCCCTAACCTTGCTTGCGGGCTCGGGTAGTAATGCAGGCTACGATGTCCTGCTTCTGACTGGCTTTGTAAATATGATAGATTGAGACCAGAACTAATCAGATGTCAGACTTGACTCTGAACATGCGCAGAGCAACGACGCGGACTTCCGGTGTTGGACCCGGCCAGAGATCGTGATTCTTGGTGCTGACCAAAAGGAGCGCGGCCTCTGGGAACGAGAATGCCTGGCGCATATGCATGGCGCGCAGCCTGAACTTGCGCATACTTACTGTTTTTCAGCTCTGAAGGTCAATTCAATGCTTCAATTGACGCTATCCACCAACCTCGTTCCCAGGCCTTTTCTCTGGCCGAGTGGAGTACCATACCATACCATTCAGGGAGAATAATCGGGCGTGTAATTTCAAAATCGGAAGAGCACGCCGTGTAAGGCCGACTAGAAATTTCGAGCACAATATAACTCCCCGAATTGCACGACACGAGCTCCAATTACTAATGAAGGCGGGGGCACACCTGAAAGGCGTATTTTGCCTGGGTTTTACGTTTTTAATGCAAATATCTCGTTTACGTTTCAAGCAATCAAGAATCTCTATGCTCATTTCACATATCTATGTTTTGGATCGTTTTGTAAATTTTTTGGTGATTTTTAGGTATGTTTGGAGATAAATAGTTTTTCTCAAAGGGTTAGTAAAATTTATGGAAATAGGAAATTTTGACGATTTGGTGTTGTTTTAAAATTAAAGTTTGAAGTTAAAAATAGGTAGATACACTCCAAACAGTTGCCCAACAACCTGGGGTGCCATTGTGCGGTCGGGCAACTGTCTGGTGGTTATGTTTTTTATCAACTTCTTTAATGAATTCACGAATGAATCGATATACACTTCTCAAAATTCAGCAATGTGCGGCAATTCACGCCCGCACGAGCGTTCTTCTGAGCAAAAAGACGCAATAACAAAATGTCACGTGATCACAAAACGTGATGACAAGTCCAAAGTCCCTATGTAACGCAAAACTAAACGTGACAAGTTCAAGTCCAAAAAAAATATCCGCTACAGTGGTGTTCCAAAACCCTTTTTTCCCTTTCAACTTCTCTTTAAACTTACCAAAATTTCACTTAAATTCGGGTGTACCCCCGCCTTAAGTCTTAATCATTATCAATAAGAAATTTCGAGAATATTAAGAACTTCTTCACATCAGCTTTAGTTAGTTTTCATGCGTGTTCTCTATCATAGTTGGTTGAATTTGGAGTGTTGGTTTGTTGGTTTTTGCAGAGGGAGGAAAACCAAAGAACCCGACTAAGAAAAACCCTTATAGCAAGGTGCCAACAACAAACTCAACCCACATATGGCACCCTTGCCGGGTTGTTCAAAGACTAATTAAGCCAACCCAGGGTTAGAAAGAATTATTATTTCAGGTTTGTAACTTTTTGGTGAAGTGTTCTGTTTACATTGTTTGCCATGCAGTTTTAAGCGGTATTAATCTCAAACTACACCAAACGTTAGAAGTGAAAAACATTTTTAAAGAAGAAAAAATAATGCTGCAGTTAACGTTTAATCCTGGGTTAACATTAACCTGCTTTCGAACAACCAAGCCCAGGCCAGAATCGACCCCAGGCCACGTTGGTAGGAGGCACACGCTAAACCAAGGCATCAACAAATTGTCCGTCAGTCTCTAAAATTTATTTCACTTCTTGGATAAGTTTTATTTAAAGCTTTAAAAAGAGCATAAATACTAGTTCCTTTGAAAAGAATTAAATTCCCTGACATTTAAATAACAGCAATAAATACTTAATATTTGCACAACATTAATGTAATCCTGTATAGTATTTTCTCTAAATTTCTAAATAAAATCTTTCCTTATAAATAAACATGAGACTATCTTCGATGGAACGAAACTCACTCTTGTCGAAATTGCCAGCAACAAAAGCTCTTGTGTTTAGATAAGTTAAAATTTATCTTAAAACATCTACATCCGTTTATCTCCTAAATTATCTTTATATCGGTCGATAATATCCAAACGCTGTTTAAATAAAATGGTTCTAATTCTCTGTTTTAAACTAAAATTGTAAAGTTCTGTTTTCCTAGCCACAATGACTCCTTCGTGGGGGCGGAGTTTTGAGGGGGAGGAAGAAATTTCAAATGTTTTATTTTTTCGTTATTATTTTCGATGGATTTCCCACCGATTACTTGAAGACCTCTGTTTTTATAGGACAAACCTCTACCAGCTTAATTGTTGCAGAATTGGTTTCTACAAGGGTATTCCTTTGGTTTGATTGTAAGCCATAGTCAGCTAAACACAGTTTCAGGTCATCTATGCATCTAACTGCAGAGCCGGGAGTTTATCATTGATACCTTGATCAACAACACTCGGCCAATTGCCTACATTTCGTGACTGATTACAGAGCGTGGTTCCCGCTGTGCTTAAAAAGTAAACATTGCTTTGCGTTTATGCCTTCATTCGTCTTAATATCCGACTAGAAGAACCTGCCTTCTTTCTTTAAATTCTGAAGTGAATTTGACTTAATACTACCAAAGCTACTGGAACAAGACTCTTTGACCAATCGATTTGATTTCTTAGAATAAACGTTTTACGTTCGTGTCGCTTATCACGTTATTTAGATGACCCCATATTTCCTCTCTTAGTTGCTCTTAAATTTCAAGTTGAGAAAGTCGTTAATTTACTAGTCCTCGTTCGTATGATTGCGTTGTTCATATTATGGTGAAGCAGCTGATAGTCTTAACCGAGCGGCCTGTCCTCTGGCAGGATCTAGAACTTAGTCTCTCACTGTTTTAAATGGACAATATCCAGTCTCTCTCAGCAGAAGCGTTTCCGATGTCAAAAACATTCTCTATCGTATATTCTTAAGTGAGCTCTCCTCGTCCAAGCGAGCTTGCCAT
>JAHPZR010031940.1:32500-45000 GCA_019787425.1 Platygyra sinensis | reverse complement strand
CAAAAATGTCATGCTATGCTTCACGCAAACGTTAAACCCTAGAAGCCAACAAATCCCTTTTAAACCAGGGATTAAGTAAAACTTTTAAACGGTTCGCAACGGGTCCACAGTTAGCCAACAGGTTGGAGTTTTCTCACAAACAATGACAAAGACAATAATGAACTGAAAGGTACGGCGAGGGAAAAACGCGTTTTCATTTCTTGAGTTGTTGTCTGGTATGAATAAGCGAACACTGTATTTAAGTTCACAGAAGTGAAATGAAACATTCGGTATCACTTATGGAGACGTATTATCGAAATTCCGCTTAAACTGCTTAAGAAGAACAAACTAATCTGCGCAAATGGCGACGTTAATGAGTGCCTCTCGGCAAATTCCCTCATGTGAGCATAAGCTTCCTGCACAGCAACAGAGGAAACGTTTCTAGCAAAGAGAAGGCTACTCTGAGGTCGTTGGTCGAGATATAACCTCCACATGAATTAAACTAGTTCTGGCTGATATCAGTGAAGATGAGTTTGCATTTTTTACACCGGACGTTCAAAACAAACCGCGAAAGTTGCGTTTGACGCTCAGTATAAATATTCAAGACAAGGAATATGACAAAAATAAATACCGTAACCGATTTAAGGCTAAAGACGTCATTACTAAGCCTCTCAGTTCTCACCTTCTTTTGGCTCTAACAACTTGCCCCACTACATCAAAGAAACTCGTCATTTCATGAGTGAAATTCTTACACAACACGCTGAGACCGACTGATGAGTACCCGTCTTGACCACTTGCTAATACAGCTCATGTTAAATGCGCCTTTGTTACAATTAGAACAACCAAATCTAGTGATAACGTCATGTTAGACAAATGAATTGTCCATCTAGCTGTTAACGAGCTCAGTTAATGAATGCATTCGAAGGCGAGAATTTATAAACATATCAAATAATTTATGTACATATTGCTATTGGCGATAAAAAGTATTAATTATTCATACGGGGAAAAAAGCCTCAATCGTTGCTAGATTACTATCGAGATCGTAAAATTCTGCGGGTTTAACACTACTTGTTTGTTTGGTTAGACGAGTTTATCAGCAAGAAACTATCGTTGCTGCTGCTGTTAGAATAGTGAAAAAATTAACAAAAGTGAGTGCAGCACCCAAAACTCACAATAATAACCACACCAGCTAGGGCAACGCCAGAATTTTTTTTTTTCGCTTCTTTGAATGCAAGATTTATTTTCCGTATGTGACATTCTCTGCCTAGATGCGGGATGTATAATCTTGCTAACACGAGTCTCCGACACTTATGCGATGTTTACTTAAATCTTGTACAAAAAGCACATCATACAAGTTCAAGCAAATAAACATAGTTACCCTATCTTGGATTGTCGCAGCAAAGAAAACAATGAAAATGTGGCCTCATCTGAAGTGTATAATCTACGCTTACTACTAGATAACTTTCAAAATTATTCTCTACATTGTTCAAAATCTAAAAATGGCCGAAGCGCTCTTTGATATCTGCATTTTTAAAAAGGGAAATCAAGTACATTGCCCGATAAGTGTATCAAAATAGTCATAAAGCATCGTATTGTACCTGACAGGAGCGAACAAGTGAGTAGTCACACTCCGGACCACTTGCTCAATCCTCGACATAAGAGCACCGAGTTGAACTAGCTTCCAAGTAAGACAAATCAGTAATCTGAGTGTAATATTACAAGCAGGCGCCCTGTGCAAGCAGCCGGTGTATTGATCAGTTCAGAAATAAAACAGCTGGCTATTAAAACAAACCATAACCAGAGCAGCATCGAATGATTTGAATATTTCAATTTAGCGCCAAGTAACCAAGGCAATCGCAGTGTCCCGCTGGTATTTCCACCTTCCCTTGTCGATCCGTCAACTTATTACCTACACTAAAGCCTATTTTCGCTTGCATCTTTCGCTCAAAGGAAACAGCAATAAAATCTATGTACACAGAATTTAACAAGCTCGTTTTAGACAAATTTACTTTAAAAACCACAACGCAAGCCTCGAAGATCTGGAGCAATTTATAGGTTTGAAATTGACTAGTGTAAATTTAACGCCCTCACTTAAAATTTAGATTTTACTACTGTTATTTAGTTTCCTCAACAGCAGGTTGCATATTTAAAAGTCTCACTCGGGTTAAGACATTTTACTGTATCATCTAGAACTTTCTTCCAATGAAAAAAAAACAACAACTCCGGGGTTACATAGGGGTAGAAAGCAATTAAAAATCTCCCAGTAATAATTGATTTTTCTAAGTTTAAATATTTGACACACCATTTACAAAGAATCCTATCACTACTTAGCTATTCTGAATGTTTTAAGTTTTTGACCAATATCTAAACAGTCATTTTTTTGTACAATTAGATCCTGCAACCATAAACAAATATTACATTACCCTTTACTCTGTAACATGCCGACAAACCTGTTTGCTAATAAATTACTTAAAACACAAACCCGGTCAACAGCTTAAAATATTCCGAGATAAAGACTGAGGTTTCTAGTCTGGTTTTTCGAGTTTTTGAAACGAAGTTTTGAAACTGAAGTGGACACTCGATTTTTTTTTCACGTAGGCGTTTTTTGTTTTCATCATCTGAGTACTACATGAATCCTTAGCTAACAATGACAGGCTAATTACTTTGTTTTGTGTGACTACGGAGGTTCTACAGCATCTTGTACAACAAAAGACAAACACGGCTTATTTGCCACAAGAGCACAATAACTCCTCGTGTCTCACTAATCATGGCATCAAAAACAAAAGTCGCTGTCAATTCATGCTGAGCAAAGCCTACGTGCTCTGTTTTCACATGAATCATTCATAGTTAATTGAAAATCACTTACACTCGGCAATCGATTTCGTTATTCCAATCTATTCCTGTGATTCAGATCAACGAGTTCAATGTTTCACGAAGTATAATTTTAATTCAGTAGTAAATTAATTAATCCAGTAAGTGTATTTCAAGTTTCCAACAAGACACGGAAGCTCACTGATCTTTTTTCAAAGCAGAGTAAGTAGCGTACATATTCCAGACGTTGCGGCATAGGGCATCTGAACACCCGCAACGTTTCATGACACTTTGTCAATATCTCAACACTCCATGTTACTTAGTAACAAACCGCTGAAAGCCATGGTTTCTGACACTTCTCGAAAATGTTAAAGACCAAATGAAAATACGAAAAATTTGCCGGCGTTGTCCACGTTCCGCTGACGACGCAGCATTTGGTCATTTCACGTTGTTGTTTTGCAGAGAACGACAACGAAATGTACAGAGATTTACAACGCACGTGCACAGCCATTGTTCTGTTCATTAAACCTTTTATTTGGTGACTTTCTCGCTCCCGTCGTCATCGTGGTTGCTTAAGGTTATTCCTCACAATTGCACTGCGCATCCTTTCTGCGCATAATTTATGGCGTCATTTAGCGCGCTCTCGTGCGCGTGCACACTGAAAACATGGCGCATTTGCCTTAATATTGAGCTCTTTTAGTTGAAAAATGGCTATAGCTCACCAACGAGCATGGGCACCCCAATTTTTTTTCCAGTCATTGTAATCAACTTATCATAAACTTTGCTTGAGGAAAGACTGATCTGATTTCTATTGCTGAAAGTTGAATAAATAGCGAAAATAGCAAGTAAACTGTGGTCTTTTCTATTTTGCCCTATGGTAACCATGTCAAGAAATTTGGTTGAAATTTTAATCAAGGATTCAGCTTTCTGTCTAAATCAAACTTAAAAAGTTTATTTGTGTCCGATACAATGCATTGACTCCAGTTTAATGCGTGTTCTTACGAGTCTCGGTCACAAAAATTTACAATTATTACTGGGAATGCGTTCTTGTAATAAGCGTTAAATGATGCCAAAATGGGTCATTTTCAATGCCCCAGTGCTCCTTAATGAGTATGGGCACCCCCCTTTTTTATTTAAAAATTGAAGTTCTCATATGATAAATATTTAGTGGGCAAAGTTTGCACGAAAATCTATTGTCAGTTTTATTTCAGGGGAATTACCTTAAGCTCCCTACTATCAGCTCATAGTGCCTGTCCGCGGAAAATACCCGGATGGATAGTAGTCGTCCATGAAAATGTTTCTGTAAACAAGCGGGCTTACAGAAAATTAACAATAGGCCATTTTAGTGTTGTGTGCTTAGTTACCTGGCCACGAATGCAAGCGAGGCTGGAGGTGACCTTCCTTTGATACAGACCTCTCTGCTTTTCTCATGTACATGCCAACTATTTAGCATAAGAATAACTCGATTTGCACAATATAAGCAGTGAGGTCTGTATCAAAACAAGGTCAACTCCAGCCTCGCCGCCATTCAGAGGCCACATCACTAAGCCGACAACTGTAAAATGGTCTATTGAAATTGTATTAAGTTGGTTTTTATCTGTTTTCTTTTTCAGACTTTAACGGCTTTCATCTGAAGAAGTTGAAAATAACCATGTGATTTTTGAACTGGCGCGCCGGAAGAAAATTTAGTGGTGAACAATAAAGACAATAAAGTATTCATGTCTCGGAACTATCGGTCTGATAATTGCCCCTTGGAAATTTGATGTTCTTATAACTAGCATATTTGCCCTCGAAGCGAAATATTTGTTTTAAGAACAACAAATTTCCGCGGGCAACTATCAACCGATAGTTCCTCGACAGAAACACTCTATTAATTAAATTGTGCCTGTCCGCGAAAAATACCCGGATGGATAGTATTCGTCCGTTAAAAATGTTTCTGTAAACAAGCTGTAAACATGAATAAGTATTGGATCGAACTGCATTCAGTGGTTTTTTCACGCCTTTCATATAAACAAATTGGAAATATTTTAATACAATTTTTCGAATTAGCGCGCGCAAGAAAATTTAGTGGTGAACAATATAGCCTCTTCCTGGCGTTCAGTTAGTTGGGATGAACAATTAAGACAACAGAGTGTTTATGTCTACGAATTATCGGTCTGAAAATTGCCACTAGGAAATTTTATGTTGTTCAAACTAGCGTATTTGTTTTAAGAACATCAAATTTCCACGGGGCAACTATTACTGAAACAATTATATTATGAGTTCGAGATTTCTGTCGGGTGATAGTTGACGAGGGCGTAGCCCGAGTCAACGACTATCATACATAGAAATCGAGAACGTATAATCTAATTGTTTTAGTATAAATCTACTAGTCGTTCAAATCTTTTTTTAAATCCTCTTAACAGACACCTCGAAAACACCAGCCGCCTCTAGCGCACAGAGCTACGTTACTCACTATCTATCACAGAATAGATAGTGAGTAGCGCAGCCAATCAGAGAACGGCGTTCGTGATAGAACGCTAGGGGATTTATACTAATTTCCGATAGTTACTCGACAGAAACACTATTTAATTTGGGTCAGGTTCTGTAATTTTCTAGTTGCTACACAGCAGCTTTGCAAACACTCATTTACCAAATTGGAACTTGTTACTGGTCTTTACCATGAATTCTACACGACAGAAGTCAGACAACTGTAAGAATCACTCGTCCTTACCTACTCTCGACACTAGTAACCGAGCCTGGTATGCTGTTTAAGCTGCCGCTCCTATCACTAGCTATGGAGGACGACCGACTGCTCCGTCCACTGCCTCCAAAGCTCTCACTGCGACCAGTCCCACGGGAGGGCTTGATGTAGCCGCCTGTAGGGAAGACATGAAGATTATTAAGACTGCCAGAACGAGCTTCGTCACGAGCCAACAGCTTGCCTGTGGAGGAGAGGGGTGGGGAACACAATGGTCAGTATACAAGTATTGGTATAAAGTCTACAATAATCTCAAAAAGGGGAAAGGGTTTTGAGCTACCCCGTTTGTGAGTAAAATATTCTTAAAAAGTATACTAAACGTCTCAAAAGGCAATTGCAGTAACGCAAGGGTTTCTTTTTCGGCTTGTCACGCAATCCTCCCTCTCCAGCAAGGAAGCACTTTGCGACGAGTCAGAAGAAAGTTAGGAACGTCACCGCATTGCAAGGCTGCTTTCTCCAAGTCTTCGCTGTGTTATGTACATGGGTCGTCTACACGGTTGGCTAGATGAAGAGTTGAACTCAGTAGCTGCTGAGCGTACACCCACCCCCCCCCCCCCCCTTTCCGACCCCCCGACTCCCCGACGGCATGTCAAGCGCACTTCTTAGAAAAAAAAAACTCAACAATGGAATTATCGACTTGAATTGTTCGGGTAAACGGAGAAAAAAGGAACACTTCACTAGTTGAACTTTAAGACGTGAAGACGCGAAGACGCAAGTGACGGCTACTAAGGAAATCCAAGAAACAAAGACTTACTTACAACCCGTGGAACGGTGACATAGCAGAAGAGGAAGGTTACAAGAATCAAAGGAGCAGCTTCACAAGAGATTTAATTCGAGAAGTACAGAATTAAAGTACTACTAGACCAAAAGAAATTATTATTCTCCAAGGCTCGTCAAACAAGAAGCGAAAAATGCAAAACGAAAACTTTCGGAAGCGCGAGAAGAAGAAAGACAAGGGACATAAAACGCTTCACAGACGTTATCCCTTCTTTCCTGCAGTTTCCGCGCGACCATTTTTCACTTTAGCAATTTTCGCAACTCGCTAGATTCTCCAAAAGTGAAAAACGAAATGTTTTCCAGTCAAGATTAGGTCGGAATACAGTGGTTACAAAGAATGAAAGAATTAACTCACCTTCACCATTCGGCAAGATCGGTTAGTGTTAGTAAATAAAGCAAAAGAATTTACAATGAGTAGTGTTTCTTTACAGAATAAGGCCACTTACATTTAAACTAAGAGATCACTGCATAACTTGGAGAGAAATTGCGTTAACAAAATCTCTTTCCAATTTCGGTTTTTGGGATATCTTCGGTTCGTTTTACCGCCATTTAAAACAGGTCCCGAGTTTTCCCGCCTTAGTGACAGGCTCTTTTTCCCGTTTTTTAGCGCATGCGACATGTTTCACCTCCTAAGCGAAAAATAGGTTTTCCCGCCTTTTAGTGCATGCAACAAGTTTTCCCTCTTTTGCGAAAGGTAGGTTTTCCCACCTTTTAGCGCATGCAATATGTTTTCCCGCCTTATAGAACATGCGAGAAGTTTTCCCTCCTTTACCTTTAGCTAAAGGTGCGTTTTCCCGCCTTTACGAATGGGTTTGTTTTCCCCTTTTTAAGAACATGCGAAAAGTTTTCCCGCAATTACAAATAGTTTTATTTCCCGCCTTTTAGCGCATGCGACATGTTTTCCCGCCTTTACGAATGGTTTGTTTTCCCGCCTTTTAGAACATGCGACAAGTTTTCCCGCCCGCTTTAGGAACGCTTTGTTTTCCCGCCTTTTAAAACAGGTCACATGTTCTCCGCACTTAAGACCAGCTTCTCTCAATCAGGCTACGAAACTAACACGACACTGAACTCCAAATAACGATATCAATTACAGAAATAGGAGTTTTGTATCTCGTCGCCAACTCACCGTTAGGAAGTCCACGGTCCCTTTCGTGCAAGCTTGAGCTGCTCTGACTCCTGCCATGGCCGAGAGGGACTGGACTCGGTATCGGGAAAGGACTCCGGGGCCGCTCGTTTTCAGAATCATTCGTCGGTAAACTACTTAAGCTGTTGCGGCGTCGAATACGTCCGTCGTCTGAAGAAAGACAAAAGCAAACACGAACATGTTTAAACAGAGACATAATTCACATATTTGAAAGTGAACCGTTTTAAAAGTACCCTTACCTCCAGCAACGCAGTGCAGAAAATAAGACGAGTATAATTTACAAGACGATTTAAGACAATCCTCATACGGGTCATTTATTATATTAATCAAGGTTAAGAGGTTAAGCAGAACTTGAGAAATAAAAGAAACTCATATGTAGGTGAGAATGACGATCGATGGCTTGGATGTAAAAGGACTACAGTGTGGAAAGTAGCGTTATCAAGCTAGCTTGTTCAATTTCTTTGATATTCTGCAGAAACCTTGCTTCATCAAGGAATTTGTCTAAATAAGTTACTTTTTAATTTTCAGTTATATTCTATGATTTAGACAAAAGACGCTCAACCCGATGGATTATCAGCCATTTAACCCAAGTGACATGTTGAAAAACAGTGGGCGATCTTGCGTTGTTTTTCGAATGAGGAAAAACTTTCCATGCTGTTTCAGATGGCATGCAGCACCCTTAGTTATTCAGCGAGTAAGATTACATTTTTTTAGCGTCATTATAAACGCGATTATCTCCTCATACGGGTCATTTATTATATTAATCAAGGTTAAGAAATGATAACTCTGCCTTTGCTATCAAGTTATTTATTTTAACATTACTGCTGCAGTAGCCGGGGTTGTTAATGTTGGAGTGATATGTGAGTGGACTCACGGGTTTTTCTGTGGCTTTCATATGGCACTCCCTGCTCGTGTGAGGTCATTTCAGGTGAATACATGCGCTCTACAATAGTAACATAGCAGTGTTAGACTTATGGACTGGTGCTCAGCGGTGTCGTTATAACTTTTCCTCGTGTAGTGAACACTGAAAACATGACGGTGACAAAGTCAGAGTGAAAACTTAAGCTGATCATGAGGCGGTGTGATATGATTTTAATCTTAGTAATATCTTTAATTATGTTAAAATTGAGAATATTACTTCAGTGTAATTGGCTGAAAGCAGAGCAATTAATAATATTTTATTAATTTGCAGTGCAATCAGACAAATAAACTCAGACGCGTTCGTAATTTTCTCAGACATTTAAAAGTAACTGAATGAAAGCTCGAGCAGTGGGCCATTTCTGAGTTCCCTTGTGCCTCTGTTTCAAAACGACTCTAAGCGCGAGACCATTCTTATGAATATGACTTTGCATGAAAATGAAACTGACGCAGAACTCGTTTTCGCACTAAGACTCGTTTTGAAACAGAGGCACAAGAGAACTCGGAAATGTCTTATTACGGATTTACACCACTCGAGATAATGAAAAATTCTTTCAAAATGCACTCGACTTGAGGCTCGTGCAATTTGAAGAGAACTGTGTAAATCCTTAATTGCAGTCGCATTCATACCATCACTCATACTAAATCCTAAAGTACTAACTATTCTTAGTTAAGTGTCTAAAAGTAATTTGTAAAAGCTTACTAATATTACTTCAGCGAAACTTAAATTTTATAGCCATTTGTTGCAGTTCCATTGAGTCATTTCAACAAAATGTTCATGATTAGATCATGCAACACAAACATTTAGCTGAGAATAGAACCTTGCCACTACAGTTACAATATTAATTCATCCTTACTTTAGTACAATTAATTCTCCTTACTAATTCAGCTACATCTCTTTAAATGACAACTGCAAGAATTTAGCTCTACATCACCGACTATTACCTTGAGGAGCATGCAACCCCTGATGGTGCGGGGGCATCCCCAGAGAATGTTTTGGCCCTGGTAAGGGCGACGGACTCCCCGTTCTTGCCGTGGGCCTCGGTGACTGGCGCCCAGGTCTCGGGGACATGCTCGGGTCATACATCCCCTCATTTTGTGTAAACACGGAGTCTGGGGCCTGGCCATATCCCATCCTCCCTTTGGCGCCGCCGACTACCAATTTAGCTCTCGCAGGGTCGATGTCTTTTAACTTCTGTTTAACGGCTCGGGCTCGTTCTTCTTCGTCTGTGGTTAAGATTGTTTAATTTTAGGTTTAAGGTTATTCAAGTTTAGATACGGAGCAGTAGAGAATCAACGCCGATGTCTTCGTTTTAGTTCTAAAAGCCTATAAGAGTCATAGATGTGGTTATCATTCCACTCTGAGTCAAGATTCATGTTTATCAGTATTTATAGTTAATAAACTATAACTGTCACCGTAATTTTAGCATCACTTGCCAGTAACTTTTTTAAAATTGTTGCTAACCTTTTAAACGTGACACATTCTCTTAGTCTTCCGATACCACTTGCTTTAAATAGACAAACAGAAATACTGAGTTTGAGATTTCCAAGCCCAAGGTTCCCTGTGAAACAATCGCTCCTTAGTGCACGAGTCACAGAAGACGCAAATTTGCTCCTGCTAGATCGGAAAAAATAGCGTAATGCTCTGACTGGTGAAAGTGATGTCACGTGACCTTTTCAACCAATAAGAAAGCTATGAAAACGCGCTGCTTTGAATTTAGTTTCATCGAAAAGTAAAACCTCACTCGTGCATACCTTCCCAGCCCTTTTGACAAAAAGTTTTGGGGCATAGAGATAAATCAGATATCAAAAACATCGTCAAAAATCGGCAAAACCATCGCGTGTTGAACGAGAAAATCTCAAGAGAACGTGCTATGTTTGAAGAAAGGTTCTGTAATCCTATACATGACTGAATTGCTTATTTTTAAGGTACAATTAAATAAATAGTGTAGTGTGGTATATGCGGTGATATATGTTGGTATCAGTAGTCAGTCACGTGGTCTTACCCATCGGTTCACGTCCTGGAGGCAGCTGAGGCAATAACCGGGACTTTTTAGCCCCGGGGCCTCCGCTAGGGGACGTTCTACCAGGGGAATACGATCCAGGGGATGTGTAACCATGCATACTTGGGGACATGCGATCGTCATGAAAGCGACCAGTTCCATGTTGGTGAGGAGGCATTGGTCTAGTCTGTTGAGGCGGCATTCTGTTGGGGTCAGCGGCGTAATGGGGGTAACCTGCATGCTGAGGAGACTGGGGCTGATGAGTTGGTGACGTGTGATATTGCTTGACAGTGTACGCTTCAAGTGAAGTTTAGAGCAGGATTAGAACATGCGCAAAAAGAACTACGTCACCAGAGTTTTTTGAGTGTTGCAAAGGGTGACCAGACCCAGACTTGAAAAGCAACGCTCAGAAAGCCTTTGTTGAAGAAGTAACTCTTGACTTTAGCGAGAGTTAAGGAGAATTCTCATAACAATGAAGTGAAATTTAAGTAAAATGTTTATGATTTTTGGTAGTCAAAATTGTTAAATTTTAGGTCGTGGTTTGAAAATTGCAGGCGATAAGAATAATTTATTGCAAAATGAACTTTGTTTGATATGGGTGGAATAAAGAAATTATCGTGATGAAGATTTGGGCAGTTTAGAAACATCAATGTAGGGTTTATAAAGTTAAGATTATATTTTGAATCAGTTTGCAATAGATCTGTTTACATACTAGTCATCCTTTAGAATTTTATAACTGATAAAAACTTTAAATTGATAACACTTTTTAGTCACTATGATAAAATCAGTGTTATACGTGACAAAGGAATTAAATTTGTTTCAAACTCCATTGACTTAGACTCTAAGCATATCAGTGTTAACAGCAGCTTTTGTGTTATAAGTTGCTTGTAATTAGATCATGGCAGACTGACCCGCCTGGAATAGTGTTAACTATCCGCGGGCTAGTCTAACTGTAAAAATGTAAATCAAGGAACGAAAGTAAAATTGTAAGACTGTAAGATAGAGAGAGTGGGTGTAAATTCAGGTAATTATGCGCATACATTACTATCGTACCTTGCACCGTCTGCGGTTGAGTGAAAGGAGGTCTGGGGCTGTCACGATGATGATCAATCAATTGCTGCTTCAAGAGCTCATTCTCGGGTGAGTTGTAGGGAGGCTGAGAACTAGTCACCGGTCCATTCGGAGTGAATCGTGCCTCTTCCTCGTAATCACTACCATACCCAGGGGAACCGGCTGAGGAACAAAAAGTTCACAGGTAAAACTGGTTAAAATGGAAGCCTCGTGGCATCGCAAACTGCCGCTTATATAAGCCCTGGGCTTATACAACTTCGTAAGGGTTTTTAGATGGGCTTATAAACATAGGGGCTTATATCCGAGGGGGCTTATAACCGTAAACTGCTGCCTATAGCCCTGGGGTTATACAACTTTGAAAGGGATTATAGATGGGCTTATAAACGGGGGACTTATATCCGAGGGGGCTTATATCCGAGGGAGCTTATAACTGAGGGGGATTATATCCGAGGAGCTTATATCCGGCGGGGCTTATAGCAGGAAAAAAACCGTTTCAAAACGGAATACGTTTTTCATTTACTGCTTATTAAACATCATAATAAAACCAGTTCAAAACAAGGGAAGCTAAAGGGGGGCTTACAACTGGGTATATTTTTTTTGGTTTCCATGTAGATGGGCCTAAAACCGGGAGGTTTATAAAGCGGCAATTTACAGTACACAATGACAATATTTTCCTGCACAGTGGACTCTGAAGATGGTTAAGATTTCCCTTCGTTATTAAAACTTCAGATACTGGAACAGACATCTTCAGAGCAGCCTTCGACCGAAATATCACCCTAGAGCTCTTATAACCTCCCACGTTAGCTGTAAAATAACCGAATTATTTAACGGTAACTTCCTGTTCACTTGCGTCAGTTCCTAAGACATACCTTGCTCGGTTGCTGCTTCACCAGGTCCCCTCGGTCCCTTAAATCTGAAGGAATTGTGAGGAGATTGGTTAGGAGTGGGAGGCACAAGAGGATCATTGTCATCATCATGGTTCTTGAGTGGGTACCAGTACCCGTTACCGTCGAGGTTGGCCTCGGACATGTGCAATACAACCTGGGTCGAGGTAAAC
>JAHPZR010031940.1:0-25000 GCA_019787425.1 Platygyra sinensis | reverse complement strand
ATGCTCTCGTACTTGCAGGATACCTCATAAAACATCTATTCACTAAGGACATATTGCAACAGAACAGTGCCAAGTGCCAAATCTGTGTTTACAAAGCTTGAAGCCAACTGAAAACTGAAACAATCATGTCCCTTTCTTTCCGCGAAAACAAAAGAAAGTGAAAAATGTTTTCCTCCGGAGACATCATTTAAAACCCTTTTTCAAGAAAGCAAAAGAAAGCCCGACTTTTCCCTTACAGTGGAAACCATGTTGTTAGACCACTAAGAGTTTGTGATAAACTTCAGCAAATTAGCGCATGAGCAAGGATTTAGGTAAAGTTCGTAGATTAAAAGAACATGAATATTCCACTAAATTGGGAACGATTTTTAAGGTAGTTCAGGAGTATTAGTCACACAACAATCTCACATCAGACAGTGAAATAATACTGAGTTTCGAATCCAGTGATCTTACTTTCCATTCCAATTACAAAGCACTGGAAACAACAGCTTTTAAATAGAGAAACAGCACTTGTCAATAATTATGACAATTTGATATTAGAGATAGAGATCAGAAAAAAAAACATTACTACTGAGCACATGTCGCAAAAATCACTCTCTTTGCATCTTCACACCGTGTGGGAGCAGGGGGGCCTAGGCGGGCTCTCTCTAACAAACTCTACGTTGTGACGATAGTAAGCGAATATCACACAAACATACCGTGCAACGTGTGGAGTTATTTTACGTTCACCTAATACATGTACAAAGCATGCACACCGCGGAATTCTACATGTACACACTAAAAGCCACTTCAATAAACTTGACAGCCAAACAACCAATAGAATAAACGACTTTGAGATGCAGGAGTGTCATAAATTACTACAGGTACATGAGAAAGAATTGCTGATGATTTTTCCACGATCAGCAATCAGCATAACTTATAAACGTTTTCGTGCCTAGGAAGAAAATAAACTTTAGCAACATCAAACCTGTGAGGGCTCCGTGTTGGAATCGACCACAGGAATAATTTCAGACTTCTTCACAGAGCTGGAAGAGCTAGAAGTGACATTAGAACCCGTCACAGAAGAAGTTGAAGGAGTAATGGAAGACGACACAGGAGAAGTGTTCTTCTTGATGGAGAGAGCGCTAACAAATCTGTCTCCCAGAGACCCTCGATCCTGCATGGACGGAGGTTCATCTTTAAAGAACAAGTTACTCTACAGAGGAGGAAATAAAGTCACCAGGTCAACTGAAGATACAGAGATCTGCCTCAAACAGGACACTAGTCCAAACAGCTGTACAGAGAATCACACACAACAACAATTATAGCAATTGAACCAAAGCCTATAACATTCCTACCAGAAACATTCTCAGAAAAAGATGAAATTAACCCCAATAAACTGTGAAATCACAGCCATCCAACTGAACGCAATTCTAGTGTAGGTCGTGAATAATTTATGCTGTTCAAGTTTGAATTTTAATTCTGTAGAACAACTTAATCGCATGTTGAGACATTTTCATCACTATCTGCCAAAATGATCACGTAAGAATCCCACAAAAGATGAAATATTCATTACCAAAAAGTGATTTAATTTAGTCAAACTTTCTAAGCAATTTAAGGGGAAATTGTAAAACAAACTATCACTATAACATTACAAGGAATTGGAAGGAATTAGTTTCTTCAAATAACATAACTCTCCAAAAACAATGTTCTTGAAGTAGGAAATTTGTCACACACTGAAAAAAATACCATGTTGAATAATGTCGAAACTTTCTGTTCCATGTAGTGTAATGTTTTATTTAGTCTTCAGGCTCAGTATTTGTACTTTTTTAATATGCGTGAGTTAGTTATGTACGTATACCTTGTTGTAAAGCACAAGAGCGAATAAAGGTTGTTGTTGTTGACAAGACACCAATTTATTCTTCAATTTCATAAAAATACCTAAATATGCACGATTCCGTAGGATTTATTTTGATGAAATAGCCTGTACATTGTTCAAGTTGACAATCATGTCCATTTACCCTCGCGTACAATTTGCACCATTGAAACAAGAATTTGCTATTCCAGGGGACACGTAAAAACATATTTCAAAACTATAGTGTGAATTTTTGCCACCAGACAGTTGTGACGATGGACAATTTTAAATAACAACAGAAAATAAATATATGTTATTGGCCGGCTGGGAGGTTTGCGGCCTCGGGCAGCATTTTCAAGGCCTCGGTCACAGTTTTTCCCTATACGGACCGAACCTAAGCCGGTCAATAACGTCTTTATCTTTTTTTTCCTGCAGCAAATTGGCTTAAAGTGGGTTTTTTACGCAACTTTGTCATTGAATTGGCTTACGCGCCGTTTACAAACCATTCGCAAAAAATCTAGCGAACGAACAAGCGAGAAACTCAGATGCTAGACAAAGAAAGATGTATTAAGGATCAGATTTATTTCGAACTACTTTATGTTAGTTGCATTTAAGTCACCAGTTAAGTTCTCTAAAAGTGTTTTCTCGGTGTGAAATTTCGTGCACAAAGTTTGAAGTTGTACTGCAAAAACAATTTCTGTCAGTCGTTGCGAAGCACTCGTAAATTGAGTGGCATTTAGCGAGAAAATTCGTCAAGTGTACTCCACAGAAATTCTCTCAAATACAGCAACGATCAGAGAGGTAAACTCCACTGAAATTGATTCAGTAACTTTAAATTGTACAGAGACAGACACAGAATTGCACGCCATTACAGCGCCGAGCTGCAAACAGCCAAACAAACTCTCACAACTTCAAAAATCTTAATTGAATTTACTTACGGTGACTTTTCTTGCCATCTAAAGGTGGATAGAAATAAACTTGCGTCGATTAATCGTCGATGGAAGTTTAAAAAGGGCGAAAGATTGACGATAATCGCTAATTCGTTCGAGAAAATTGATCAACTCGACAGATTCCGCCCACTGTAGCAGTCCGTATGAGGAAATTCCGCCCGCTCCAGGAACCAATCAGATTGCAGGATTTGCTGAATTCCGCCCGCTCACGAGCCGACAAAAAGATAAATACCTTTTACTAACCGAGTTCGAGGTCCGTACCGTAAGTTACGGACCGAGTTTTTTTTTCCCCTTCGATTTATGGCTCAAGCGCGAAGTGCGCGGGCCATAAATCGTAGGGGAAAAAACGAGAATCCGTAACTTACGGTACGGACCGAGAAGACGAGGTTAGTAAGATATTTATTATATCTCTTTTGTGAACGGCTTCAAATTTCTGAAGCAGGTCGAAAACAAAACGAATCAATTTGAAATCGTTTCTAAGTCGTTAGCACGCTTCAGTACACAATTTAGAGTAACAGAAAGTTTTAAACTTTTATTTGCTATGTAAGTTGAGAAACTTTGGCGAAAAATCACGCAACAGTTTGGCAACAAAAAAACTTTAAGTTTTAGCGGTCCGTGCAGGAAAGTACGGACCGCTAAATTGACCAATCACAGCGCGCGTACTAAATAAGAGATATAATAAGTAAACATCTACCAAAGCAAAGTTAGTTGCTTGTCACCTAAAACATAATTGCTAATATCTCAACGCTGATAAAAAGACAGATTTCATATTTCGTTTAGTCTCATTAAGGCTAACAAGTTTAACTATGAAATGTTTTTCTAGCAGATCTATTTTAATTATCATTTAAAATCAACAATCACTTACAAAGCAAATGAAATACACTTGCATTCGAAATACCAGCCACAATGTAAAAACTAAGGGATACTAGCAAACAGTTTAGGTCCAAAAGTTACAAGAGTAAAAAATCAAAGCAAAGAAAATTGTAGATGACTGCCTTGCATATGGATTTCCACAGCATGATCTGAAACGCACGAATAATATTCTATGTATCTTTCAATTTTAAACCTGTAAAACTACACCTGGTCAGAAAGATTCACGGTAACTTGCAACAACATCGCCACGTACATAAACCTAACTAAGCTGGCATGAAAAATTGGGGCAAGAATTGCTCTAAATCTTCCTAATTTGAAGACAAATTTTCCCACCAAAAAGGTTCTATGGTAAAGTCAATTCAAGATTTGTAAGTCACATACCTTGTCTTGAGCTTCCTCAAAGGACATTCTCCTAGGAGGGCTTCTTCTGCCATCACTTTCCTCATTATAAGACCTAGGCTGGCCTCCTTGGAATCCTGTCCTGTCCAGTGGTCTCTGTGACTGCCCCATCAGGACATGTCGATCACTATCCCCAGCAGGCCTTTGCTCAGGTCTCTCTTGTCTACTGGAAAATGAAGGGCCCATCCTTCCATCCATCATTGAGGCATCAGGCATCGGGCTGTTTTTGCCATCAACCCGCTGTTGTGTACCTGGAGCATTGTGTTCTGAAGACCTGTGAGGACCTGTGCCGCGAGTATCTTGACCATATCCATTTCTAGTGTCCAACATCGGCTGCCTTCCTGACTGATCTAACAATAACCCTTTATCAGCAGAACCAACTCGAGAACTTCCTTGGTCCATCACAGGTGATTGCTGTGAAGGACCATATTGTCCTCTTGGTTGGTCTAAAGGACGGCCCTGTTGTTGCATGCCATATAGTGCTTTTCCTTGATCCACTCTTGGATCCTGTGAAGCTGGACCCATTGGCACTCTTGTGTGATCTGCTGAAGCATCTGGGCGTCCTCTTCCTTGATCTGGAAATGAACCCTGGTGAGGTGCTCCCATCTGGTTCCTTGGGGAACCTAACCTTGGTGAGCCCATTGGGGCTCTTACTTGGTCAACTGAAGGGCCTACACGGGGTGCTCCAATTTGACTCCTAGGTTGCTGGTCTCCAACAAGTCCTTGTCTAGGAGATCCTGACTGTCCCAGTTGTTGATCTGGAACTTGGTTTTGCCTTGGTGAACCTAACTGGCCTGGATGCTGCTGTTGGCCTCCTTGCTGGTCCAATGGTAAGCCGACGCGGGGTTGTCCACCAAACCGCGGGCCCATCTGGGTCACTCCTGAAGGTGGGCCTGTTCTTGGACTTTGCTGAGGACCAATACGGTCACCAGGTCGTGGGCTACCTGGTCCTAGTTGAGGAGGACCAACATGATTTGCAGGAAAAGCTCCAGGTTGCCTTGGCCTGTTGTCCATTGATGAATGTGCAGCTGTTGGTCCCCCTGGTCTAGGAACTTGCTGGTTACCAGGTTGGGAGACAACTGGTCGTCCGCTGCCATAAACAGGTTTAGCATCAATCTGACCAGGAGGTATACCTCTTCCATAAGCATTTTGTTGTGAAGGTGTCTGAAATCTTGGTTGTTGCTGTCCTGGAGGACCCCTTATCCCAAAATTGGGTCTGGGTTGGTTTGGACCAACAGTTCCTCTGGGACCTTGTTGTTGTGGTGCAGGTAATGATCCACGGGTGGAAGGAGAAGTTCCTGGGTGCCCAACTGGAGTAAAACTTGAACCCTGCTGCTGAGGAGCAAAGTTTGGGCGCATTACCGGCTGAGACCCTGGACCATGCATTCCTCTTGGAGATGGCCCAGGTGCACTGCCTGGCCGATTGCCTTGTCCCTGGATCTGAGGTTGTCCTGGTCTTACTTTGGGAACCTGACCAGGTGCTACACCTCCTCTTCCAGGTCCTTGGTTGACAGGACCAGGTTTACTCATGTTTGGCATTGTTCCAGGAAAACGACTTTGAGGAGCATGATCTAACTCATCATGTCCCTTGAATTTCACAACTTTCCGTCTCACTTTATTTTCATCTTGTCTATACAACTCGTCATCACTCAAGTAGGTAGGACTCCCAGGAGGAGTTTCATGAAGAGAATCAACCTCCTCATCAGATACTGAAGGCCTACGAAAGCGATTCCGTTCAGAGTCTTTTTCAGGTCTCCCTTTGGCTCTCCTTGAGCTCCCCCTACCAGAATCAGATCTTTGCAATGAACCTTGTCGCCTCATAGCTCGTTTGTCCTCTTCTGTTGGGATTGCCCTAAAGTCACTTCCTAATTTTAAGTCAGAGTCATTGTTTGGCTTTGTTTCACTAGCAGTTATTGATCCAAACCAGTTACCAGTCTTAGTGAGCATTTCTTGTTTCTTTTGGCACACAAGACACACCCATGAAACCTGGAAAACAATCAGTTGTATATTAGTGTCTAATTAAATGTACTGCTGTTAAACTCTTGACTCAATTGCCCCCTTAACAAAACACTCTCATCCAACCATTTCCTGAAGACTAAAAAACGCTAACCAAGGCCTATTCACACAATTTCAAATTTGTAAATTATACAAGGAATATTAACCCTTTAGTGCTCAAGGGGCCTCCCTTTGACGAGTAAAATCGTCTGGCATTAGACAGGGTAAAATCTATTAGTCACTATTGGGCATTAAAGGGTTAAAGGATAGAAATAGCATCAACTGAAAACTCAGAAAAAAATCAAAGTTTCAGATGGGATCTGAACCCACAACCCTCCCTGATTTAGCTGGATGCTCTAACCGCTGAGCTACAGGAACCTCTGTGGTGAGAAAATCAAGCTTTGTCAACAATTTCACCCCGTTCACTTTTGAGTCTCCAGAAGCACAGTGGTTAGAGCATCTGGTTAGATCACTAAGGGTCATGGGTTCAAATCCCATCTGGAACTCTTTTTTTTTCCAAGTTTTCAATTGATGCTATTTTTATCCTATATATTACAAATTTGTACCCATGTTTATTTGAAACCCATTGCATATCAAGAGTAAGAACGGTTTGACCTCAGATATAGCCTTAGTGTGGAACACCTGTTACTTACCACAACTGCAAACTTACCAGGGCAATTTATGTTGGTAGAACGTTTGTCCAATTAATTTTAATCTTATTCCCAAAGATTTCTTCCCTTATTGTTTGCTTGTTTTCATTGTCTGATTAATAGTATAGCATGAAATTTAATGGCCAATAATTGCAAAGATGTAAAAAAAAGACACAAAAGATTTATTTATTAAACTCAATTTTTGTCAACTATCAATTTTAGTCATCCTCGCGGATGATTCACCCTGACTGCATCAAAAAAGCAAAATCATCACACCCTCAATATTCAAGTTGTGACATTAAAAAGCAGAGCAAGTATTATTGTTGTTGTTAATAGTGTAAGTAATGTCCATATTGTAAGTAATGTCCATATTGTAAGTAATGTTAATATTGTAAGTAATGTTAATATTGCAAGTAAAGAAAATGTTGTAAGTAGAGTCAGTATTGTACATAATATTAATATTGCAAGTATCGCTATTGATGTATTAAGTAATCTAATTAGTATTGCATGCATGCTGCATATGAAAGACTAACCTCACCTTCCAAAAACATGGACAATTCTCAATGTCATTTTAAAAGATACAAATAAAAATGTTTCCAGTGGAAAATACTTTGACACAGCTATGTTAAAACAATTGTCAACATTTTCAAAGAATACACCTTCATAAATTGATTAGATTTGAATACCTGTTACCTGCAGTTGTTAGAAATAAATCATCCAGGTTAAATCTAAAGTCATCATACATTGAGAGATTAATTCAAACATGCAAAGCTATCAAATGACATCCATGATTTTAAAACACTTTGATCAGCTTCACTAAATATTTCATTTAGTCAAAGTTTATTTTAAACATGTCTTTAATGATATTCTCACTATTTCTTTATATAAGCTAATTTTAACAATCACGCATTTAACTTTAGTTCTTAAACAAGTGCACCATTTTTAACTGAAAAACTAATAAAGATGTTATGTTTCCTATGAATTTATTTAAACAGGCCGCTTATTTTAGTCTTTTTATATTCACTTTTTAATTTATTCATAGTCCATTTGTAAACAATAGGACAATCATGATAAAAATGCCTTACAAATTAGTTTTAAATGTTTATTGTTTTTTTATTATTATCAATGGCTTTTATCAAATTACAAATATAATTTCCAGACGAAAGAAGCAAATTCCAAACTTCAAACCTTCCCAGAGCAATGTAAACAAATATTATTATCAATGGCTTTTATCAAATTACAAATATAATTTCCAGACGAAAGAAGCAAATTCCAAACTTCAAACCTTCCCAGAGCAATGTACACAAATAAGTTTTAGTTTACACATTTATTCCTTTTATTCACTTCAACGATTTTATTGAAAAAATTAAGATTTATCATAATTTTAAGATTTTAGCACAAGGATTTAGCATGTTTTGTGATAATGCCTAAGTTTTAAACAAACAGGGACTGTTCCAAATAGTGTACATAGATTTATTATACTGTTACTTTCAACAAAAACATAATTATTATAACATTTTATAATATCAATTTGATGACTGAAAACTTACCAGTTGTATCAATGGTATATTATTGAAAGTTGTATGACATTCACTTTACTGCCTTTAAATAACCCATTTAATACTTCAAAAACATTTTTTTAAATTACCAGCAGGAGTGATCATTCAGTAGATTTTACATGTAACACAAGAGGCAGTGTCTCCTCAGGATATCCAAAAACTGAGAAGAGAGCTGACAATATGACTTGCAGCAGAATATTCTTGACATGATTCAAGGTTCTTTGATAGCTAATGAAATATTCTCGATTGTTTGATATATCTTCTCAATCAGAGTTAATAACAGAGTTAATAACAGAGTTAATAACAGTGCTCACCTAATGCTTTAAGGTTTCTTGACCAGGGCATAATATGCTTACTTCAGGACACCCCCCCCCACCCCAAAAAAAAAAAAAAAAATTCATTAATTAATTAATTACAGTGGAACCTTGATTTAAATCCTTTAATCCTGATGGTAAAGAGAAAGCAACCTATCAGTCAACAGCTTATTATTTGTCATAGACATTGGCTCTATACTATTTCCACAGAAGTCACCTGTGTTACAAATCAATCATTAACTATGACCTCGATATAACAATCATTTTGGTCGTTTTCCCTCAAATTCGTTATATCAAGGCTTTCAATATAACGAACCCTCCATTTAACGAACAAATTTGGCTGGTCCCCAGCAACTACGTTAAATCGAGGTTCCACTGTAATTAACTGACAAATTGAACTATATTACTGCCCCATCATTCAGACGTTATACTAAAGATTGTGAAAAAGATAGTAAAAAAACTAAATAAATGGCATTATCTCCAAATCATGATTGTTTTGTGCATATCCTGTTGAATGTGAATTGCTGAATTACAGTATTTTGTGTCATATATTTATTATATTTGATATGGTTTCACTTCGCTAATGTTAAGTTAGGGTGAATCTAGGATTTTTCAAGGGGAGTGGCCAGTACCTTGCAGAATTAATGGTATATGCATGGAGACTCTCATTGCTCTTACATGTACTCAATGGTGTAGTTAAAATGAAGCATCTGTTTGGAGTGTTTGCCATTGTTTCTGTCATAATATTCACAATCTTTTTCAATTTCTTGGCTTCTCCGAAAAGGGGGTGGAAACCCTCTCACCCTCCCCAAATATATCCTGGTTGGGTTGGGACAACTGGCATCAAAACAGTGAGAGATTCTACAAAACATTATTTAACATTCTTGGTACTATTTATACCCAAACACAACAGGACACTCCAGCGTGATTTCACACTGCATTAATATTAACTAATTCTAGTCTAGCCTATGTAATGTCTCTTAAGCTGAGGCATAGCTCAGTTACTCAGCACAAATGAAGAACATGATTGTAGAATAGCAGTAGGAATCACATTAGGATTATATAAGTAACGAAATCTGTTGAGTTTAAATTACATATATTATGTGGATAGAAAATGGGTAATCCTACAAAATATATATTTCATAAATTATGCATTAATTGAGTAGGTTCTTGGTCAGTGTCACAATGATTGGATTACTGGTGTGCCAAGAATCCTGCAGCACCACCAATGCTTGTTAAACTTAACTGATGTGTCTTATCCAGTCAACAGAGACTTGCATTCAGCTTAATGGAAGCATGACTGCTGAACTGAACTTAATTATCAGGAAGTAATGAATAATTATTTCATGTAGCTGCAGTGGCCAAAAGGTGGCCAAATATTACAAATGGCAGGTGAAAAAAAAAACTTTGGTGCACTGTCAAATCAAATATAATATGGCAAGAAAAATATTACAGTTTTGTT
Organism: Platygyra sinensis; assembly: GCA_019787425.1. Taxonomy (NCBI): domain Eukaryota; kingdom Metazoa; phylum Cnidaria; class Anthozoa; order Scleractinia; family Merulinidae; genus Platygyra; species Platygyra sinensis. Next base: position 14,967 of record JAHPZR010031940.1, on the reverse strand, counting down.
TCACATTTGTTTGCATACCGTGTTCCATCATCTTTTAGTCCTGTGCTGGAGTGACTGGTGATCATTTCTGATTAATTTAATAATCTAGTTGAAAATCAGCTTTTGAGCACAACAATTCTTTTAAGACCCAACTGGATGAGTTGAAAATGAAAAAAGTTCTGGTAGCACCCTAGTGAGGTGTAGGTGGATTGGCTAACACAGCATAAGCAAACAGTCTTCTTGTTTTATTCCAAACAGCATGTAAAACATTCAATTTACTTGTGAATCTACATCACTCTATATGAAGAAATTGATAGAGATCAGCAGGAAACACTATGGCTGAACTAATCACAGTCAAGTCAAGTCTCACAAAACAAGTTTTTATTGGAGTCTATTAAAAAGGACGACTTTCAAAGCTTGGTATGCAATTTGAAAGCTTTGAAGAATCAGTACAGTGTAAAGGTGAAGCTCAAATATCTTTGTGATTACTTATTGTCAACCAAAAAGGAGTTGCAACATGCTTTCTGTGTGATAACAGTGACATCTTAATGACACTGATTTCTAAGTAATTAATGATTCTTTTTACTAGACAAGGGACTGTTATCTCTTATGTGCACAATGTAAACAAGCAATCATTGACACTGAACAATGGATCAAAGAAATAGTGAAAAATATTCATTCTAGTGATAGTTTACCAGTAAGTCCATGAAAGTCTAAACATTTTATGTATGACTAGAATAGGACTGTTATTAAAATATCTAGAAGTAATTTCAAGAAAAAGCCAGGTTTAGCCATGGTAGTTGAAGATTAACCTCTTTAGTGAAGGTGTTGGGAAAGCAATCAAACACACCATGCAAACATATTGAGGTGACAGTTGCCATAGCATAATTCAAAAATTTCATATTGAGCTCACAACTAGGGATTTTCCCAAATTTCAACGTCAAAAATATTCTTCTGTGCTCATCATATAAACAAAACAATTTGAAGAACAGGTAGGAATGGGGAAAAAAATATTGTTATAAATTGGATAATCACTAAGATATTATCCTGGCCAACCAAGAAAGTTAAGTTCAGGTAATTTATAGTTCACTTCAAGATAAAAAAATCACTGAAAAAATGTCTAGGTCTGGTAACAGGGCTCAAAGTTAACGACCAACTGGTCACATATGTGACTAGATTTTTGGCTGTGCGCCTAAAAAATCATGTGTGGTCGCAGCACGGCGCCTTAAAAGCCAAAGTACAGTGCAACCGTACTAACATACTCCGAGGCAGTTGTGGTTAATTTCCCTGCTCAAAATTACACAAGTATAAATTTAAACATAGATATAACACAACCAGGCACCAAATAATAAAGTTGCACCATTTTTCTTTCATCGGTGTGTGTTCTATTTGTCACATGTAAGCCTAATTTCCCAGTGGATTCTCTTAACTCGATTCTTCCCACGTTGTTATGGCAGTCATTGTACTAGGCGCTCCTAGTGGAAAGTGTGGAGACTGGGGATGAGATTAACTCGTGTTCTCCTTCTTTGCGTACAGAAAGCTGCCTTTTGTGAAGAAAGCTTTGTCTTCACTTGTCTGACGTACAAAAATGTCCAGCGCTTTCGGAACGGGCTGGTCTACGAATTCTATAGCTCGGAAAGCTAGCCAAATGAGCAAAGTTCATGCTAGTTCTCACGAATTCCCACATGTTGAAAAAATCAAGAACCTTCGCGAACACAATTTCAAAGTCGAGGCATGCACGAGCAACTTGAAGGACAACAAGCAACTGGATAGTAACAATACTCAACGAGGCGACTTCTAAGCTTAACTCTTGTGTGAAATATCCTGATTCTTTCATTTGTTTTCGTTGTGTTCAACACTGCTAGAATTGGCCCATATTGCAACACGAAGCCTGAGTCGCTCATTTTGGAGCGCAAGTGTTCTTTTGGAGTAGGTGCTCCGAGTATTTGAAGCTGTGCGCCTAAAATTTTGGCAGTGCGCCTAAAAATTCACACCTGGTCGCACAGGTGCTCCCAAACCGAAAAATAAACTTTGAGCCCTGGGTAATGGAATGAAATATCACAAATTTAAAAATATGACAACCATAACCAAAAACAAAAAAATGCCAGTCAGAATAGATTCATCATTTTCAGATCTCCGTGATGATAGTAGATCTCAACTTAATGTATTATCTAGCCCTATTTATTTAATTATTTAATTTTAATAGCTATTGTTACTCATATATACTCCTCTTCTTCAATGTAATCTAACCAGAGCTTTATATAATTAGTTTTTTTTTATAAGTTCTGTATAACCTCCACCCACTTATATTGTCCTGTGGTAGCAGCCAACTCGAAAGCTCTGCTCCTTTGGCTGCTACACACTCTTCCCTTTGTTATGTTTAGCTCAATGTATAATCAGCTCTGTTTTTTACTTCTTTTTTTATTCTTTATTGTTGTTATATTGTAACTGAATAAGTGTAAATAAATGAACTTGAACTTGAACTTGAACTTGGGACTGAATTAAAAGTCGAAATACAATGAAACACAGATTACACACTTTTCAGATCCTCAGTCTGGAGTATAGCACTTAATATTATTTATTTTATTATATATTTGTTCCTTATTTTTTCCTTTTTTATCAAATTATTTTTTCATTTTTTTTTTCATTTTCCTATAATTTATAAAAAAATTATACAACTTGGATTCAATGACATTTTTAAATAATAAACAGCCATTTGCCAAAACTATGTTGATTTCCATGAACAGCAATACTAGTTTAGTCTCCTTGTGAATCTCAATACATTGACCATATAAAGATCTTCACAACTTCTTGCTTTTTCATAGGCACTTTGAAAGAGGCAACTCCTCCATCTAACATCACTCAAGTTAGAAATTTTACAACTGTTTTCAAAATGAGATATGCACATAGCCTTCTTAAAAAGTACATCAAAAATGATAACATATGGGAAAATTTACCATGATATTGAAATCAGTGTTGAGAAATTTGGGGAGACTTGTGGGGCTACATGTAACATTATTTTTAGTGTCATTAATCAAATTTTGTTACTGTCAGGCATGGAAAAAAAATAATTATAATAATCACTCCTCATTTCACTATTATTACATAATTAGTTATTTGCCCTTAAGACTGGTTTTTTCAGTTTTTACTGCTGTGTGCTACCCCTAATAAATAAAATTTATTATTATTATTATTATTATTATTATTATTATTATTATTACTATTATTATTATTATTATTATTAATAATAATAATTCTAATATGAATAGTTTTATTCTTGTGTTTCAAGAATTTAAAAAATGTATATTTTAATAGGATTGATTTTCAAAGCCATTACATAGAGCGATGGCCATAAACTGAGGTATACTTTACATATTAATATGTGTTTATGTCATGATCACCTGAGAAAATAAACCAACCATTTAAAAATTTTATTTTAGACAGTAAATCAACATTTAATCCTTCATATAAGGAAAGCCATTTCTGGCTTTAGGAAAAACTGAACAATAAATATTTCTCCCCAAGGGGCAATCACAAGAAAGTCACAAAGCAAGTCAAATAATTACAACAAGCCTTGAGAGAAAAATCTACAATAAAACGAAAGACTGAAATGCTTTTTTGCATTGAATACAGACACTGGACACAGTAAACGCCTTCACCAGACAAAACAAGGTGAATAATTTATACTTGGCAAAAACTACTCAAAAAATAAGCTTTGGATTAAAAAAGCCCGTAGATTAAAGGTGTTAAGTCTGAAATCACTAACTATTTAAAAGAGCCTGAACAACTATAGGCATGTTCAATAATAATTCACTACCAACTGCATATTGAAATACAATAATAATGATTAGAAAATGTTACGAACTTGATGAAAAAAGATAATTCAATATAAAAAGAGGAAAAGTTCACAGCAAAGGCAAAATCAGTCAAGTATTAGTTAAGCAATGAAACAATTAAAACACTGTCTTATATTTGTTCAACTCTAGCAGTTTTGTTGATCTGCATGCAAGCCTACAGGGTTTAACTACTATACATGTAAATTACTGGTGTTACATTCTCATGTTAATGACGCAACTAAAGAAACACGATCCTCCCATAGTTAACTCACAGAATGCAATGAATAATTAACAGTTTCCACGGATGACACCTGCAGTGAATGGTTCAGTAAATATTACACAGCGCACCAACATCCTGTGGTCTATTTCTGGGAGAAATTGATTGATATTTGATTTCACTGCTTGCAGATTTAAATTACTAGTAACAACAAGAAACAAAAAAGCCCTTCCCAAGGGAAACTATTTTTAATTAATATAACTTTTAGTCCATTTATAGTGTACATATAATTCTATTTTCCACTTCAAATAAATTTAGATTTAGCAATAACTCTGTTTTAATCTCAGGGAGAATTTCAAAACTAGTATTAAATATGAATTTTGTTTTAATTTATATCTTCATGCATGTAATATCTAAGTTTTGTATTTATGAAAATTTTAAAAGCTAATTTTATTCTATATTTTAATCTTTTTATTACGTTTAAGATGGCTTCAGTCATCACTGTTACTTTATATTGATTTTTTAGTGTTTTGATAAAACTTATTGCTTTTAGCACCTATATTTTCCATTCCTACTTGGAGATTAAAAAACCAATGTTATGGTCTGATTTTAACCTAGATGGAATATCTCACACACGCATGCTCGATGGAAAAGCAGACAGTTGCTGGCAGTGGATTCTCTGTCATTTCGCTTAGGAGAAACCAACTGCACACAGGGTAGAAGAAAAGTGCTCTAGGTCTAAACTCTGGTGGGATTTTTGGTGACTTTTGGTGGGATTGTTCTCAATATTTGATGTATTTTTCTGGTTGAATCAATTAATTAAGCTCCACTTTTAACAATACAATTTTTAGGGTCAAGAAGGTAAAATTAATGATCTTTGGGAGTTCAAATTATTACATTACACAAAGCAGGCAAAAGCAATTTTCCTGTCAGTTTGGTCACCTGCAGTAAATTAAAAACACCAAAGATGACAGCATTTAGAAAACTAAAAGGACAGAGAGAAGATGGCAGGTTGACAAATTTTGCAGACAGATGAAGGTGTTTCAAAGCCTCTGAAGACAAGTGGAAACTTAAGGCAACAAATTACTACACTTGTGTCAAGCAAGATGTCAGCAAGCTTTTAAAACACAGCTGTCATGCAAACAATCACACTGAAACAGGCCAACACTAGTACTGCATAATGATAAGAGAGTATTTTAAATTTTATTGTTTAAATTAAGATTTAACAGTAGGTTGAACATGGACACATTAAAGTCCAGGGTGTTGGAATTAAGTACATGTAGCAGTGAAAGGAATAAGAAAGAACACATATATTTACACATACAATTATTATAAACTTAAGGATTCTTAAAGATCACTAGTCAAAATAAATGTGAAAAGAAGAAAGGTCATTTTGGATGGGCAAGGAATGGCCAAACCAATGTTTCACCCAGAGCTACCGTTTCAAGAACAGTTTAAGCAGCCTAGATGAGAGAAATAAAGACATGCACCAGAATAATGCCAAGACAAGAAAATGAAAACGTATGTCATGTACAGACCTCAGGACCAAGAGCAAGAGTCTTGAAGTCTTGGATCAAGTTGGAGAAGAGAGATAGACCCTGGCCTTGCTGCAAGAAAGTTTAACAAGTTAATACACACTATAAAATTTAACCACTGTGCAAATCAGAGGCAAGCAAGACAAGACACACAGACTTAATTTATACTAACAATGATGTCCGAGAGGCCAGATACCTTAGGCTGCAAGAAAATAAACACGCTCAGGTATATAATGGTTTAGCATGTAGGAGGGGGATGTTCTTAGAAACACTTAATTTTCACATGTAAGATAATTAATTTTTTACCTGTAAAATTCTGAGTGACTGTGTCAGTAAAATTTACAGGTAAACTACATATTAAACTATGTAGTATTCAATTACAGTGATGTCAATATATTAATGTTTGAGTTATGCTTACATTAACAAGTCAATAAGCTTGGCTCAATAGTTAATAAGTGAACACTATTAGTTATATATTAATTACTGACAGAATTGACTAGAAGTTGGTTGGTTATTTAACATTATGTACATGTACATGAGATATTATGCATGCAACAAGCATAAATTGTCTTTAGTTAATTTATATTTACTTTATGAATTAATGAATTCAAAATATTACCATACAGTGTTCGATAGTACATAAATTCAACAGAAGAACCCTCCGTCATTTCACGCTTTACCAGATCCTGACACTTTGCAAAAGCAAAACTTGTATTTTTATCGTAAACTACATGCACATTTATTAATTCTTTATTAAGCTTTCTTCTGATAAATAGTTTGTTGGGGTTTTATTGAAACTGGCACACGTACAAATTTTTCCCAATCGACACCAGTGAAGGTGGGAAGTAACCTTAACAGGAGGGAAAATGGTTATCACAGGCAGGCAGAACTATTTGATCTGAACAGCGTTAGAAGAAAAACTTTCTGCTAGATAGTCAAACCAAGTGGCAAAGTCATCCTTGACAGACCGTCAATTTGCGGGGAACCCAGTCCTTGATAAAACCCCAGGTTTTATATTGGACCGTCCAGTAAGATGACTTCTACCAATAGGTGGCAGTGAGATGTTGCCATGACCACATACAAACACTATATTTGAAATAAGAGGACATTTAATGATCTGACAGACACACATGGTCGACTGCAATATTATCCTGTGTTATTATCTGCCTGCAGTCAACCAATCAGCATATCCCCTCCAAGTTAAATTGAATAGTAATGTTGCACTACACACTCATTGCACCTGGGACAAAAATTAAAATGACACACAAAAAACCTATGATAATCATAATTTCCCAATAGTTTTGTAAATGACTGCCAGGCTATGTCTGCTGACAATACCACTTGACTAAATATGCATCGTGTACAGACACAACAGCCATGATTTAAAGTCTTTGATGTTACCGCTATACTTTAAAAGCCTGAGGTTAATATTGGCTAAGCTTTTAGAGCTACCAATAAACACATTAAATAATTCCTCAGGTGGTCTGTAAAATTGATATATGTGTTCCTCCAGACAGTCATTAACTTGTGAACATAATTAATCACTGACCAGAAATGGAAAAGATATCGGTATCCAGGTGATTTCATCTCAACATCAAACTACTTATTCACAAACTACGCAGTCATGCAGGCTACGCAAAAATCAAAGCTTTTGAAGAGTCAAGTTATTCAGCAAAGAATAAGCCTGCTTGGTATGTTTATGTCCGAGTCCTTATTACATATATTCTTTTTAATCACACAATCTTGAAGAAATATAAACCTGGATGATCAGCATTTTTATCGCACATCTAGGCTTTTAATAAATGCTCCTTTCCTCTAGCTCAGAAATGTTGTGCAACATTAACAGCCTCATTTTTCTACTCAATAAGAGTAAACTCTATATTTGCCCCAGGCCATGCAACAAAATTTCTCTATTAACTTGAGACACATGAATAAATAACTTCACTTTTAAAAAGCAATTGGCAGTCCTTTTATTGATGAAGAATCTTATGGATCGAAATTAATTTCTTAAATAAACAAGCTTCTGAAGATAAGGAACACTCACGACTTAAAGACGCCACGTATAAAATGCCATTTTGCCAAAAAATGTAGACTGGTATGAAAAACTCAGTTTGGATGTTTTAGTTCTCAGACCTTGCAATCAAAAACAGTTACTCCTGTAGGGTATTACTCAGATAATTTGCTGTTTTCAACCTGTGCACCATCTTGGCGGTACTGTTTGAAAACCAGACCAGCAGTCTAAACATCAGCTTAACTATCAGAAGACAATCAGACAAATTTAACTTACAGAATATATAAACATAAGAGTATAAATACTGCATGTGAAGCATTATGAAATTTCTTCAACAGGGGTTTAAAAGAAATTTTGAAATGGTAAATCTTGATGTTTTTTTAGCGTGTGTTTTGTAACTGCAATCAAGGGGGACCCCCACAGTGAGTTGTAGCAGTCATAAGAACTCTGAGAGGAAATAACACTTGTGAAGTGGACCAAAGTATTAATCACTATGATTCAAAACTTAATGGTGTGTTACAGTTCTAATTAAAACAAGACAATGAGAAATCAATTCCTGCTTAGGGCAGAAAGCTGCACCCACAAATTGTGATAAACATTTGAAAACTTTGTGGCAAAATATCCACAATCAGTCAGCCAGCTTAGTGCCAAACTTGATTCAAGCAATTCTTGCAGTTCTAAGAAAAATGTTTTGCTGTAAAGTAACTTCACATCCTGTGCAGGAATACATTTGCATCAATGAGTCAGATTGGTCTGATAACAACCCAACCCTGTTGTCACTTGAAAAATTCACTTCCCTGAGACCTTTTTTTAACTACAACCCAACAGTAACAGAATTGACAGAAAACGTCTAGAAAAAACATGGAAACTCCTCTTGGCACATTAACAAATCTCCAAGAAAGAGACTATGTCAGTTTATAATTAATGTTTTGGATTCCTTGAATTTTTAATAAACTTCCAAACGCAATTGTTGCCACAAATGTTACAATATAAAACTCTGCAACTCTGAAATTCAACAAGTATTTAATAGGGAAAGATAACCTCTCTTCATGTTTTGAAGCAAGTATAAAAATTGGACTGAGTCACAATGGCATGACTGTCAAAATTTTATCAAGAGGATGGCATTTGACGTAAAGCAAGATTTTATCGCTATATTATCTAAACATTTTCCGTTTTTTTTTTACTGTACATAGCATAATTTCTGGGAACATAACCACACAAGCTGGTTGATGTAATGGGTACCTCATCCTCTACTGTAGCACTAGCACTGAGGGCTTAAGAGATGTAAAAAAACTAAAAGTAAATTGATGAGAAATGGGAAATTTATTGAAATCTTGTCTAATTTATGCAGTCTCATAAAAGTTTAAATTAATATTATTGTAATGCGAGTGAAAAAGTTAAGAAAGGAAATGGTCCTGTGGTTAAGGCGACAAATAATAAACCAGAAATTTGGTTTTGTTCCCTGTACTGAATAATCAACAATAAGAGGTGAATACAGAATTTATCAAAATATGATTCTGCCCAAGACAAAGACAATATTCTTGAGCATATAAAAAGTGAAAATTTTATGTAAGAGCTAAAAAGGTTGTCGTCGACACAAATTGTGCTAGAGAGCTGGCTGAAAATTACAATACAGAAAAGCACTTACACTGACTGCTATGCATATTGCAATCATATTTAAATAATCATATGTATACATAAGATATTTCCAGAACTAAAAAAAGTGCAGTACAATATAAAAAATTTCCAATATCCTATATTGGGCTGTGCCATGCAGTAATTTCAACCAAGAGATCAGAGGCAAATAAGAAATCAGTAAAATGTACCATTATTTACATACTGCAGGTTCTCCAAATATAATGAATCCAATGGCCGGGATGTTTTCAACCAATAACATACGACACGAAGAAAAAGTACAAAAATGTAACATATTTTAATCTTTAGAATAAAACCCTGTTGAAAAAAAAATATCGATCGGTAGTAATTTTCCGTAAATCAACATTTTGGAAGCGTTATTTTGAAATAAGTAAGCTCATGTCTGCCAAGAAAAAAAAACTTGGGTGGGTCAACATTTTCACCTGTACATCAACCGGCGTCTACATTTGTGGACATAGAAAGCACTAGTACAAAAAAATCGCCTCAAATTGAGACATTTTCCACTCCTTCCGAAATAAAGAAAGCAAACCATTTACCGTAAGTACCCTATGAGGCTACCTTGTAGGGGGATTCAATAAAACGCCTTAAAATTCGCATATTTATAAAACTTAATCGGTGGAACAGAATTATAAATAAGTTAGATGAAATGTAATACTGGAGGCTTTCACTTCTGTCACAAAACACGTCGACAAAAACAGTCCAAGAGAGAATATTCTCACCCTGAGCTGGAGTAATAACGAGAGATTATTATTTTAAAGTTTAAGCCACCGAGAGTAAATCACCGATAAATCTAACAGATAAAATTGTTCGAGCTTGACCGAATATGAAATTCTAATACAGCTAAATCCACAAAGTGGAAGTTTTTAAAAATACATGAGCAAAGCTTTAGCTGTCAACATTCTGTTTACTATCATCAGGCTAAACTCTTCACCAAATGTTTTTCAAGATCTCAAGCCTTGAAATAAAATGTTAAGGTGTAAAAATGATAGATCAAAATTATATTTTGACTTACCGAAGCCTGAGTGGACATCGGTGCAATAAATCAGCCAAGCGTCCAAAGGAAGGAAGAAAAAAAGTTAAAAATAATATCAAGTTAATTTTCAATACAGTCGAAATCGACAACTACAAAACCTGTATTTCTTAAGCTCATAAACAGAACATTTCGACGGTCCAAAAAATTTACTTCAAAATAAAGAGAAATTGCAAATGACGCCTAACATAACAATAGTATCTTTTACACATTTCTCTCTGTAGAAAACGCTCAAAGAATTTCGTATTCACCTGTTTTGTCCCAGGGATTGTGACTTGCACTCCACATCGGGCGCACACTTTAAGCTTACAATACTTGCACTCCCTTCCCGTTCCGTCCGTAAACTTTGTCTTGTGGCAAATTTCACAGACATTTTCAGCCTTAGACACAGTTTCCGATTGAGCAGTCTTCCTTTCTACTTTATGTTGATAGCTTTCCACTTCTTTCTGGAGCGATCTACAACAAAAACATACGAAGGAATAAACTTGTTTAATTTCCAGCCAAGCATGCAAAATACAACGGAAGACTAAACCAGTGCAATATTACATCGTATCAATGTAATTCAAACGGTTTTTCTTCGTAAATGATACGAATTCACTGAAGAAGTGCCTTAAAAACACGCGACACGATGCAACTCCTAAACTTCACGCGTAACATGGCGACATAAACATGAACGCTAGGCTTACAATTGCAGCTGTGTCGTCTCTTCTTCCATTTGTTTCTGTCGTTGTAGCACAGACTGGATGATCTCTTTCTCCTCCTCCGTTAGATTGGAGAGATCTGGAGGCGGAGGAGAAGCAGGACATCTAAAACCAGCCATTTTTCTCATTTCAAACGCAGGTTGTCGGAGAAACCTATGTTGCGTGAAATTGTGAGGATTCGCCTCAAAGCGGCCAGTGACAAGAAATCCACACTAAATAGGCAGTAGAGCTGTTGCAAAGCTGAACGTTACTATCTAAGTTCACGCTCAGGCTTCCACGTTTCCACCTCCATCGTAATCTTTCATTCATTCTTTACAAAATTCTCCCCATGCTCAACAAAAAATACTTGTAAAACCACAACACAATTCTAAAAGTGTAGTCTTTGCATTTATGATAATTCAGTTTTCCGCCGAATCGCGCATATTCGGATGTCTTCGGAAAGTTCCGGTAATATTCGGAAATTGCCGAGGCTACTGCGGAAAAAGGAAAATGCCTATTTTTTGAACCTTGAGAGTGATACGTAGCACTCATGAAAAAAGAAATCATCAGGAATATTTAAGTAACTGAATACAGTTTGACACAATCAATGTTTAAAGGATAATCTATGGAATGGCAAATTACCATAATGTCGGGTCTGTTCTCGTGTTTTGTTACCCGGGCTACTGTTAGCCTCAGAACTTCCGGTCAGCCCAAACCAACACGAAATTTGTTAACTTTCCAAAACAAAAGTAATTTATCCCTTGATTTTGTTCTTGTTAAGATTAATTACGAGATTTTTTAAAAGGGAAACAAAACAAAAACAAACGGCCGCGCTGCATTCTGGCTTAAAGTGGGCCCTTAAAAGCATGTTAATAATAATTTCTGACGCAGCACGCTAACGTCACTGATACATTCAAAATAACAAAAACAGTGTTTGTAAACAAATGTCTCCTCTATGATCCTGACAAAATATGAGAGTCGTTTCATTTATGATCGCTGTTCAATAAAATAACAATCAAGCCGTGACATCGATATCTGTGAAAGGAGGTGAGGAAACCCAGGTCTAGTGTGTGAACGTCGTTATTACTTTACGAAATGGCGACATCTCACTGCCACCTATTGGTAGAAGTCATCTTACTGGACGGTCCAATATAAAACCTGGGGTTTTATCAAGGACTGGGTTCCCCGCAAATTGACGGTCTGTCAAGGATGACTTTGCCACTTGGTTTGACTATCTAGCAGAAAGTTTTTCTTCTAACGCTGTTCAGATCAAATAGTTCTGCCTGCCTGTGATAACCATTTTCCCTCCTGTTAAGGTTACTTCCCACCTTCACTGGTGTCGATTGGGAAAAATTTGTACGTGTGCCAGTTTCAATAAAACCCCAACAAACTATTTATCAGAAGAAAGCTTAATAAAGAATTAATAAATGTGCATGTAGTTTACGATAAAAATACAAGTTTTGCTTTTGCAAAGTGTCAGGATCTGGTAAAGCGTGAAATGACGGAGGGTTCTTCTGTTGAATTTATGTACTATCGAACACTGTATGGTAATATTTTGAATTCATTAATTCATAAAGTAAATATAAATTAACTAAAGACAATTTATGCTTGTTGCATGCATAATATCTCATGTACATGTACATAATGTTAAATAACCAACCAACTTCTAGTCAATTCTGTCAGTAATTAATATATAACTAATAGTGTTCACTTATTAACTATTGAGCCAAGCTTATTGACTTGTTAATGTAAGCATAACTCAAACATTAATATATTGACATCACTGTAATTGAATACTACATAGTTTAATATGTAGTTTACCTGTAAATTTTACTGACACAGTCACTCAGAATTTTACAGGTAAAAAATTAATTATCTTACATGTGAAAATTAAGTGTTTCTAAGAACATCCCCCTCCTACATGCTAAACCATTATATACCTGAGCGTGTTTATTTTCTTGCAGCCTAAGGTATCTGGCCTCTCGGACATCATTGTTAGTATAAATTAAGTCTGTGTGTCTTGTCTTGCTTGCCTCTGATTTGCACAGTGGTTAAATTTTATAGTGTGTATTAACTTGTTAAACTTTCTTGCAGCAAGGCCAGGGTCTATCTCTCTTCTCCAACTTGATCCAAGACTTCAAGACTCTTGCTCTTGGTCCTGAGGTCTGTACATGACATACGTTTTCATTTTCTTGTCTTGGCATTATTCTGGTGCATGTCTTTATTTCTCTCATCTAGGCTGCTTAAACTGTTCTTGAAACGGTAGCTCTGGGTGAAACATTGGTTTGGCCATTCCTTGCCCATCCAAAATGACCTTTCTTCTTTTCACATTTATTTTGACTAGTGATCTTTAAGAATCCTTAAGTTTATAATAATTGTATGTGTAAATATATGTGTTCTTTCTTATTCCTTTCACTGCTACATGTACTTAATTCCAACACCCTGGACTTTAATGTGTCCATGTTCAACCTACTGTTAAATCTTAATTTAAACAATAAAATTTAAAATACTCTCTTATCATTATGCAGTACTAGTGTTGGCCTGTTTCAGTGTGATTGTTTGCATGACAGCTGTGTTTTAAAAGCTTGCTGACATCTTGCTTGACACAAGTGTAGTAATTTGTTGCCTTAAGTTTCCACTTGTCTTCAGAGGCTTTGAAACACCTTCATCTGTCTGCAAAATTTGTCAACCTGCCATCTTCTCTCTGTCCTTTTAGTTTTCTAAATGCTGTCATCTTTGGTGTTTTTAATTTACTGCAGGTGACCAAACTGACAGGAAAATTGCTTTTGCCTGCTTTGTGTAATGTAATAATTTGAACTCCCAAAGATCATTAATTTTACCTTCTTGACCCTAAAAATTGTATTGTTAAAAGTGGAGCTTAATTAATTGATTCAACCAGAAAAATACATCAAATATTGAGAACAATCCCACCAAAAGTCACCAAAAATCCCACCAGAGTTTAGACCTAGAGCACTTTTCTTCTACCCTGTGTGCAGTTGGTTTCTCCTAAGCGAAATGACAGAGAATCCACTGCCAGCAACTGTCTGCTTTTCCATCGAGCATGCGTGTGTGAGATATTCCATCTAGGTTAAAATCAGACCATAACATTGGTTTTTTAATCTCCAAGTAGGAATGGAAAATATAGGTGCTAAAAGCAATAAGTTTTATCAAAACACTAAAAAATCAATATAAAGTAACAGTGATGACTGAAGCCATCTTAAACGTAATAAAAAGATTAAAATATAGAATAAAATTAGCTTTTAAAATTTTCATAAATACAAAACTTAGATATTACATGCATGAAGATATAAATTAAAACAAAATTCATATTTAATACTAGTTTTGAAATTCTCCCTGAGATTAAAACAGAGTTATTGCTAAATCTAAATTTATTTGAAGTGGAAAATAGAATTATATGTACACTATAAATGGACTAAAAGTTATATTAATTAAAAATAGTTTCCCTTGGGAAGGGCTTTTTGTTTCTTGTTGTTACTAGTAATTTAAATCTGCAAGCAGTGAAATCAAATATCAATCAATTTCTCCCAGAAATAGACCACAGGATGTTGGTGCGCTGTGTAATATTTACTGAACCATTCACTGCAGGTGTCATCCGTGGAAACTGTTAATTATTCATTGCATTCTGTGAGTTAACTATGGGAGGATCGTGTTTCTTTAGTTGCGTCATTAACATGAGAATGTAACACCAGTAATTTACATGTATAGTAGTTAAACCCTGTAGGCTTGCATGCAGATCAACAAAACTGCTAGAGTTGAACAAATATAAGACAGTGTTTTAATTGTTTCATTGCTTAACTAATACTTGACTGATTTTGCCTTTCTGTGAACTTTTCCTCTTTTTATATTGAATTATCTTTTTTCATCAAGTTCGTAACATTTTCTAATCATTATTATTGTATTTCAATATGCAGTTGGTAGTGAATTATTATTGAACATGCCTATAGTTGTTCAGGCTCTTTTAAATAGTTAGTGATTTCAGACTTAACACCTTTAATCTACGGG
>JAHPZR010031939.1:0-12500 GCA_019787425.1 Platygyra sinensis | reverse complement strand
AGAGGTTGCCTTAACCTTTAATGGATTAACTAATGACAAATGTTTTTGTCAGATTTTGTTTCTCTTGGTCAAAATATTTTCCTTTTTGCTCGGGAAAGGGAAGAAAACTTTTAGCTGTTGATCGCTAGTAGAGTCAAAGTGGGTGCAAAACTCGCTTGAATACAAAACCTCAAACTAACTGCATGGCCACTTGTCTTGAAAACAACGAGTTTATTTCTCTAGCAAAATAAAATTTGACCCATCATGAATCCCACAAAAATCTCTAGATGAAGTAATGAACTGGAGGTTTTCCCACACCCTTTGCTGCTCCCTCACTCCTACTCCCTCGGTAGTAAACTGCCATAACGATCAATGACTAAGCCTTTGTGTTTTCCATACCAACGTTCTTGACAGTGGAATTAACAATACTACCTGGGGTACCAAGTGCAACACGCTGTATGGCATGGTTCTTTTCGAGCGTACAGTTGAGTACAACGTTTAAAGCCAACCAAACTCGTCTGTACCAAGACGAGAAAAAAAACAAATTTTGGGGGATACAAGAGTATGGCACATGAGTGCGAGCATTGTGGCAGAGTTCTTGTGACCTCGTCATCAGCTTTCAAGCAACATGAAAACGAACTCCACACAGGAGGAAAAGCCATACAAATGCAGGCATGGTATTAAAAAGTGCTTTAACCATCATCAAATTGTGCAAGAAACATGAATCGAAACTCACAGCAAGCGGAGAGAAGCCATACAAGTGCAGGGCATTGTTGCTAAAAGAAAAATTCAGCTGGTCAGGACATTGCAAGCGACATGAACGAAAACTTGCACACAGGATGAGAAGCCATATAAATGCAAGGCATTGTAAACAAAAAATTTCAGCGCCAATCAGGAGATTGCAAAGCGACCATGAACGAACTCACACAGTGAGAAAAGCCATTATACATGCAAACATTGTAATAAATGCTTTAGGCCAATTAGGAGAATTGTAAGCAACATGAACGAACTCACACAGGAGAGAAGCCCATACAAATGCAGGCCATTGTAACAAGTCCGTTAAGTTCTCCATCGAACTTGCAAGAACCACAATGAACGAATTCACACAAGAGAGAAGCCCATACCAATGCAGGCATTGTAAAAAAAGTTTCAGCCTATCCGGAACATTTTAAGCAAACATGAAAACGAACTCACAACAGGAGAGTAAGCCATACAAATGCAGGCATTGTGTAAAAAAATGTTTCAGCCGATCAGAAACATTGCAAGCGACATGAAACGAAACTCACACAGGAGAGAAGGCCATACAAATGCAGGCATGCTAAAAAGTGCCTTTAGCCGTTTATCAAACTTTGCGAAGCGACAATGAAGGAATACACAACAAGAGGACAGCTGTTGTAGCAAGAAACCAGCACAGATCAGACGTGCTTTCAACTAACTAGACACCATCGGGGAGTCAGCTTTATTGAGTGAGAAGAAACTTCAAGGGAAGTTGATAGCCACACCTGTTTGGATTTTGTTTCAGGAAGGAATTTAAACAGCAGGGCGTCCTCTCATTAAACATTACCCCCCCCCGATGATCATATGAGACACGCATTCTGATATATAAATGGAAAATCTTCGCCCTCAATGTGAATTCTTTTTTCGGGTCGTTTTTTATTGTTTATTTAAGAAATAGAAAAGCTGTACCGTGTTTCTATCGAGGTTATACAAACACACAGTGGAAGTGTGGGAGAACGAGAACATGCTGTGGGAACACGATGCCGCAGGCCGAGTGTGTTCCACACCTTTTCTAGTTCTCCCAAACTTTCACGAGTGTTTGTATAAACTCGATAGCAACACGGAGTACATGTTTTCTATTTCCTTTTAGAAAACACCCCGACGAGGAAAAAGGAAAAACAACCTTCTTAACTTTTAATTTATCAAATAATCTAAATTCTTTTTTGCCCACGTCATCACTACGGCAACAGCGCGGCGCTAGTTCTGTGTCTCCATCGAGTTATACAAACACGATTTTTAACCCAACTCAGCGCGCGTGCTTTCTTAGGACTGTCTTTCTAAAACTGCAACATGTATGGTATTCTCAGTTCAATAACTCAGGTCCTTTGAGTTCTTTGGATTTGTACTTTAAAAGTGTCAAAACATAAACAGTCAAAATCAATGGAAATATAGTTATATAAGGAGTTTCATTTCATATAAGCATCTCGGAACAAAAAAACGTGAATCCTAGAAAAAACTGTCTCGTATATTACGTAGGACATGGGCCATTATTCTAAAGTAATTGTCTTGAACATGTTTTAACGATAACGACAGAAATTCTGCGTGGCGCTCTCCATTGGCTAAATGTCCATCGTCAGTAAGCAGGACAGATGAATTAATTTGCTAATTTTATGCGATGCGTCAACAAGCGTGAGCGGAGAATTTTGGCCAATTTTGTTTAATAAAAAAAAATCGCAAAAAAAAACAAATCGGTGTCAGTTTTTTCACGGTCTGTCCCTGTTATTGAGTATTGACAATGGAATTCGTCCAAAACATTGCGTCAACGTAAGTTTGCGGATCTACTCGACTACTCGCCTCAAGGATCCGCAGCTACTTTTGGCAATGTTATGACGAAATCCATGCTGAAAACAGCAGGGACAGTACTGCATGAAAAAACTGACGATTCACTTTGTTAATTTTATCCCTACAAAGACAAAAGGCCGGGATTCAAATAATTGTGTTGGTTTTTTTAATTTATTTTCTTATAATTTCTATCGCAATTCCTTTTGATCTCTCACCTCCTTTGTATACACATAGAAGAAGCCCTTCCCGTTTTTTTTCAAAGTGTAAACTGGCTGGCGCTAAAATTACATATCTCTTATACTCGTTTAAAAGTCGGGCATTGTAATATTGTGCCGTAAACTTTTGGTTGGTTTTTGTAAACAAGAGTGATTATATAGCGAAATACTTATGGAAAAGGCAACTAGAAACTATCGCCTTGTTTATATTTATAGGTTAACCGCACTCCAGCGGAGTTGAATTGTGGGGATTTTGCCTGCACGAGTTCACTAACAAGGAACGAGAGATTTCAATATCCGCGCACGAGGGCCTACCGAGTGCGTGTATTTGAAAATTTTGAGCTCATGTGTTAGTGAACGAGTGCAGGTAAACCCCGATAATTTCACGAGCCAATGAGTGCGTTACACACATTTTTTAATTATTCAAATTGAATAACTTGCAAACACAATCGCAAACTTTGAGTCAGCCGTATCCATGGTGCAGTGACAGTAGAGTATGAATTTACACCGGATATTACACCATGATATACATGTTGTATGCCATTTCAAGGAGTTTGTTTCGCCCAACCCAGTAGCACGTAGGTACAAATCAACCAATCAGAAAAATCGGAATTCGTACAGTGTATGGAAAGTTGAATAATAATTTTGATATTTTTGCATCAGTGAGTTTTCACGAATCAATGTCCGAAGGGGAAACTTCGTCACGGTTTTGGGTTTTCGTGAGAATTGTTTTGATTGTTTGTTATGAATGTTAATGGTGGTTTGCGTTTATTCCTGTTTGTGTTTAGCAGATTACCAAACTGATTCGATTTTCGTCCTGGCAAACGTGGTTTTGTAGTTCCAATTGTCATGTTAATGTTAAGTAAGAAAGACACGCCCCGTTCCTGTTTCCTTGCCTGCCATATTTATAGCGTCATCCCCTTAGATCTTAAAATAAAATACCGCTTTGATTCTGATCGCTAATCAAATCAGTAAGCGCATTACATTTAAGCAAGACCGACAGCAATTTAAGAATTACTATAGGGTTGATTTGTCAATGTACATTGTAATTATTTTTAGTGAAAGTGGTTCAATTATGGCAATATTTCCGGAGAAAACTTTTCCATCAAGGTTGTGTTAAAGACCCAGTATTGACCATTATGGTTTTTTTAGCCCGTCCTGTAATTTTTTTAAACGACCGTGATTGCGAGGTTTCAATTGTTTTCCAATGCTGGCACAGCATGCAAAGCATACTGCCAACTGGTTCTTTAAAAGAACTTTTGCGTGTTTAGTTGTTTTGTGTTGAATAAGTAGTTAGAGCCTACGTAAAAATCGTTTTAACACTGTTTGGTTCTTCTGTTAATGGAAGGTTTAGTTTTCGTTGACTTAAGTGAATTCCAATTAAGGTGGTTTTGTTAATAAACTCCCTTCTCTAATGTAGTGTCACCTTCACGTTGATGAATATTGTTTATACAGTAATTTCAAAATGACGTGAGTGCTGGCGAAGTGTAAAAATGTTTGGGAGCCACACCTCACTTTGGACTTGAGAATCGCACGCTCTTCGCAGACGCTTTCGCTTATCGACGTGGCAGTTGACGTTGCCATAAAACAAGTAGTATGTTTTTCTCGTTGCTATGCCTTTATTTGCTTTGTAATCAATCGTCGTCACGAACGGAAGAGACATTTGTGTTTATGCTGCTTTTATAGATCCACCGCCTTGAGAATTGAGTTCACTTCCACTTGAGAATTTTTACCACAATCTTAGCACAGAACGGTTTTCGAGTCGCCGTTTGAGTTGACATAAAAACGAGTAGGCGAGTAATTTCTAAGGGCTAGTTTAAACTAGCGACGGGAAGCGATGGAAGCGGAGTCATAAGCGGAGTTGGAATCGGAAGAAAGTTCTGATCTAGTGTGAATCGGCACGACGGAATCGGAATCGTAAGCCTCGCTTTCAGCGTAACTCCATCCCGCATTTCGCCAGACGTAGCTATGCTTTTTTTTTCTCAGGTAACCTCTCAGCAGACACAATACTACGGTAATTAATACCCTACCGGAAAAAATTCGAGAAAACTGCAGCCATACAACAGCATGATCCTGACTAACGAAAACAAATGAAACTGTATTTACTACTGTAATACATACCGGTCTGAAGTTTTATTTCTTTAGCAACATCCTCCCATGCTAGCCTTTTTGTTTTTTTTTGCTGTTGTCTTTGAAGTCCCTGCAGGACTTGTCATAAAGAACGGGAAACTGTCTCACAGCCTTTAGCCGTCATTTTTTTCTTGCTCTAAGTTGAAAGGGACTTGTAATGAATTTTTGATTGGCTGATAATTCCGCTTCCGATTCCGATTCCGTTCACCTTATTCTCACTGGATCGGAAGCGACGGAAGCGGAAGCGGAATCGGAAGAAAAAGAAACTCTTCTGATCCTTCTGACTCCGATTCCGTCAAGCTTCCGACTCCGCTTCCGATTCCGATTTTTGATTTACACTCAGGATCGTACTGCTCCTTGCGCTTCCGATACCGACTCCGCTTCGATTCCGTCGCTAGTGTGAACCAGCCCTAAATGTTTTTATTTGCTAGATGTCTTCATTTGCTTGTGAAAATATTCATCAAGGTCAAGAACGGATTAATGATGAATCAGGGGTAGAACAGAGATCAATTTGTTGTTTGGCTGCTTTACTGTGCGATCAACTTTTGCCGATTCGCGAGTCCTTTGATTTCACAATTGCGTGGTCGCAGATTTGAATTATTTGCCTCCACGGGCGAGGGACTCGTGTGAAAGTACAACGAGTCCTTTGATTTCACAGTTGAGTGCAATGATTCGTTTCAACGAACGATGCACATTTTGAATCGCTTACAGCAAGCTTACTATCTCTTCCCACATACTTTCGAAACCAGCAAGCTGTAGTCGGCAATTTACTCAAAATACTAGTAGATCTATTTTGGCCTCGTACTTCAGTACTGCTGGATGCACTGGAAAGAAAACAACGTCTGTGGAGAAGAACTTGATCGATATCTTGACACCTCCATTGCGAATCACAAGCCAATGAAGACATCTAGTAAGTCATTAAAAACATTTAGAAATAATTACCTCCTTGTTTTATGGCAAACTCAACTGCGCCTCGAAACCGTCTGTGCGTAGGATCGTGGTAAAATTCTCACGTGGAAAGTGATCTCAATTCTCAAGCGGTGGATCTATAAAAGCAGCATTCTCGACCCCCAGAGCTCTTGTCTTTTATCACGTGACTGACTGCGACAAGAGCTCTGGGGAACTCCACGCACGCGTAGCCAGAATCTGGCTACAAGGGTCTCATAGCGCATGCTTGTGCTTTCAAAAACCATTGTATCGGTATTTTGTTGAAAAATTAAGCAGAAGGCAATAATAAAAGCTTTAGTTCGTGTACACCTACTCAACAGTTAAAATTGCCGGGATAATCCGCTTTGATTTTAAAGAGTTCGCATGATTAATTAAAAGTCATTCAGCCGTTGCGTTCAAACGTCAAACATGTCTCGGTTATATGCAAATTTGGAATTTGTTACGAAATAACATCTGGTTCTTCTCTCAGCGGATTCTCAGTTGTTAAACATCTTTATTCATTGGAAATAGCTTTATATTGCTATAAAGAGCTAAGAAGAAATATTCTGGACTTTTGAAGCCGTTTTAAAACTAAAAACCTTCGAAAACTGCACATTTTACGATTGCGTGCACGATCTGTGATTTGCATAAAAAACAGACATAGAATCCCCAAGTGGGCGGGACGACCTTCGCAAAGGCACGTTCAAATTTTTCCGCGTCACAGATTGACCAATCAGACGCGCTTTCTTTGTTTCAACCAAAAACAAATAACGAAAGAGCTTGGTCCAGGGTTCCCCAGAACTCTTCTCGCCGTCTGTCATGCGCAAAAGAGAAGAGCTCTGGGGTCGAGACTGTAAAAGCAACCAAACACAAATTGATCTCTTTGCGTTCGTGACCTTGATGGATTATTACAAAAGCAAATAAAGAGTTTTATGTCAACGTGTGGTTCCCGGATTATATGTCAGCTATGTGATTTGCGCGTGATTGTCGTTTCAACTATCCCGGATAATGCTCTACTGCGCAAGCTTCGAGTCTTACATCCGACAAAATTTTGGATTTTTTTTCACCTATTGACAAGAATAGTGTGCTGTCTCGCTAACGCTCGCCAGCAAATATGTATACTTTTCATGTCATTAGCCTGTACATAGTTAATAGAGGATGATGGTTAGAGAGGCCGGTAAACATCAAACTGAAGCAAACAAACAGGTTAAAGTGTATATGACAGATTTTTTTTTATTTGCACGAGAAAATTTTCACAATGTACTAAGAAGAATAGCAAAACAATTGTTTCGATAGCGATTTTCCTGGCCAGTGTTTCAATGTACCAAAGGCGTCAAATTTCACTTCCGGTGGGGTACAAAACCGCGAGACCAAAACCAGGAGACTGGCAATGATTGTGACGTCATTTCAGGACTCGAAGCTTTGCGAAAAACAGATTTCTCCGACATTTTCTGATTTTGAGCTAATAAATTCGCTAAAAAATGGTACAAAAGTGCACTGTTTATAAGAAAATAAGAAAATGTCGGAGAAATCTATTTTTAGCAATCCTCTCACTCGCGTTCACGGCTTCGCAACCAAAACAAATGCACTCGCGCGCGAGGTGTTGACCCAAAATAGAAGACAAAAGCACACAAAAAAGACCTTAATTTTTTAAGTATATTTTGGGTGCCGGAAATGGTTAGTCAATACTGCCGATACACCAAATCCCCTGGCATGGGTAATTTATTCTGGTTAAAGGAAATTTGGTATAGTCCCCACGGGTCAATGAAAATTTGACCTCGGTGAGGTTTGAACCCACGACCTTCGGATAAAATCTACTGGATCAACTGGATAGCGATTTAAACAGCGGATAGTGTTATCCCGCCTTCGAACAACCGGAGTCAGGTGGTGGTGAGGCGACCAGATGCCTTTCAGTTTTCGTAAGTCTCGAAACATGTCTCCGAAGATTAAAAGCTTCGCCCGGTTGCCTAACACCGATGCCCAGTCTTCCTCATCCAGGTGGAGTATTCCTGAAAGTCGGTAGACTGGGCTCTAGTCTCGAGTATGACACTAATGGCGGCCTGCATGAAGTTGTGGTCTTCTGGTTTATCAAGGTAAGAGAGTCTATAGGGAATCCTTGTTTCTAATATTTGTCTCATTGGCATAAGCACTTCAGTTTCTGTCATGCTGAGTGAAGGATAGAAAAACAATAGCCTCCATTTGGCGGGAAAATATGCTAGGATATTTGTCTGCGGACATTAGATGTTCGGAGAAGTGAATAGTTTTCCGAGAGCGTAGCTTGAGGAAATCTGTGAGCTGCAAGGAACAGATAATGTCCAAGGACAAATATCCGAGCATATTTTCATCCCAAACGGAGGCTATTGTGTTTTATTATCCTTCAAATCTTTTTCGCAACGTGCACAGTTTTGAAAATTGGGGGATATTCTCAGATATTTCTCAGTTTTAGCAGGGGTATATTCGATTGCGTGATGTATTTAGACCAATCACATGCAAGCAAAAAGATTTATTGGATTATTAGACCTGATATCTTTTCATCTGACTCATGAAAGAGAACAATTAGAGTCTGCATTTAAATTACATTGATAATGTGCAATACCATAGGCAGCAAGATGTGGGTCGTGCTACATAATGTAAAGGGGTAGAAAAATATAAGGGGTCTCATAGACGCACATAGTAGCAGGAGCAAATAAGAGGCGGCTGTATCTGCAGCTGTAGACTTGTTGCTACCAAAGAAGTGCCAGAGTGCCAAAAGGGCTTTTGAAATTGCTAAAGAACAGATTGCAGTTGCAGACTACGATAAAGCATTCAAGCTGTTGTACCTTAATAAGGCCTGCATTCAAAAATGGAAGACTTGTTGCTTTTGAGAAGTCGGCACAATTTCTGAGTTACTAGTAACAGATAACTGTTAATTAATTCATTGCCAGGTGATATAATTGTGCCTGTTTGAAAACAGTTAAGACTGCATTCAATTGTGGTGGCTTGGCAGGCTTGTGTTCACTTGTGTTCCCATTTCCAATGCTGCAAGCAACCAGTCCAATTCAGTGTTCTCCCTACATGTAGCTTTTATTCACTGACACAATGATCCCAGTCAGGGAGTGAACGTTGATGCTAATCTGTGCCAGGATTCAGCAGTTAACAATATTATTCTTTAGTGCTCCTGCAACTATGTCTGTCACATTTATGTGCTCTGTCCGATTAAGTCATAAACATCCTTGACACCTCATTAGAATTTATTTTAATTTTGAGTTTGACTGAATTTTCTGAAATGCAAAAACTACTCGGTAAGTAGTGTAGGCATGGTGTGCAATAGTTAACCAACTCCATGGAAGTCAGAAGTTTACATGGGACTTCCATATAGGTGCTTGTTTGGTTTGTGAATTAATTTTGCAGGATGCTGTTTGGCTGCTTTTAAGAATTGAGAGCAAATGCACAGAAAAATCGAGCAAAATACAATCAGCATGGCCACAGTAAAAAATTAAACCTGAATGTTAATGTTCAATTTTTAACAAGGTATTAATGACTTTGCAAAGGTTTGGGGATTTCTTTATCAAATACAGCTGAATGTTCAAATCATGTGAGATAATTGATTTTCGCAGTCTCACTGGGAAAAATAGCGGAAGAATTAGCATAAATTGGCATTTACAATTAAGTCTTTGAGTACTGGTTGTTTGTGCTCTAAGGCCGCAATGCATTGTTTTACCAGATTTTCAGTATGGCTAAAGATTGTTGTGATGCAAGTGGTTTTTTGTTGTATACCTGTGTTCATTGTTTTCTCGGCTTTCGTTCACCTTTTCTATAGAAGAATATTATATTTTGAAAGTTTGAGAGTAGCTTAGTCAGATTTTGGTATAATTGAATTTCTTACATCTAGAGCTTGTCAAGGTAACTTATCCCATTTCTCGCACGAGGTAAAATTCTCTCATTTTTGTCTTTGTCTGGTAGGTCAAAACTTTTGTCCGCTAACGGCTTTCAGGTGCTGGTGGTTGGCCTAAAAGTACAATGAGACAAAAGATTAGATGTTTTCCTACATGGCAAACATAATGCATCAGCAGATTTTTGCCATTGCAACTAAACGAAAATTTCCTTTTTATCGTTTACCGACTGTCGTGTTGAGATCACACATGTGGGTTGAGCACTTACATTTCACATTTTTCAACTCTCTTTGAAAATTTTAATTTTTGCTCACAAGAGATTTGATTCTGTGTATTTCTAGAACTGGAAAAACCCTATTTAAGACAATACATTCCCATAAATTATCAACTGAACGTCGAAACTGGTTCAGTGTTTTGTTTGTACTGTAGTACTGATTCTGATGTCACAGTAAGTGGTAGTTCTTTAAGTACCCTATGGCCTTCCAAATATTTTTCTGCCTCTTTCATCTGTTGTTTTTGACTGTAGTGAGGAGATATAAGTAACTGGTATTTTTGGTCTGTAAATTTTTAGGTCCAGTTCTACCCCAGTGGAAGCTCATGAGGCAATAATGGTTTCCTACCGTGTTGCTATTGAACTTTGTTTGTGTTATACTATTTTCATGATTGTACAACACAAGTCATATTGGAATGTTTCATTCTAAAGCTGTATCTGTAGGTACACAGTTAGTTTATCATCTAAAATTTTTTTGGAGGATTGGGAAGTTCAGTAACTGGTGCAAAACTCCAGTGAAGTTCGGGTAAGTTATATTCATTATGTGCAAAATCTGCTTAGCATTGGTGGTAGGTCCTGGCTACTGGCCATTGATCAATAGTGTCAAATTGTAAATGAATTTGTATCATGAAATATGTGACATAATGTCTGTTGACCTTTTTTATTTGATATACTTATCCAATAATCTCAAATAACTATTCATGATCTATGAATAATTAGGGTTAAGAGACAAAGGAATTTGATTTTAACAGGCAAATTCATGGAGTACTGGACTTAACATGGATACCAAAATGTTTTGCTTTCTTGGTCATATTGCAAGGGGTGCAGTCCAGTGATAAGTTGAAAGCCAGACCTGATCAATGCCTTGAATCAAACCAGCAAACAATTTTATCTATAGTTTCACTAAAGCTGTATGCTCAAACCTCATGAATAACAGACTAATTTTGAAGAGCATAATAATTTTAGATTCAACATAATAACTGCCATTAATCATCCTTCGTTTCAAACAGCATCTTTAAACATTTGATTGATGATGTGAATCGGCCACTGTAAAGAGATTCCAAAGCTGACGTTTTGAGCGTTAGCCCTTTCTTCGGATCTCTTCTCAGCCCTCCAGGAAACACAATATGAAAGAACTTTTCGGCTTCTGAGCCCAAATTAAGGACGTTCGCGCCAAAATTTTCTAACATTGATTTTTTTCCTGAAAATTTTACCATTGAAAGATAATGACTTAGTGATATCAGAAATGTAAAAAAAAGGGGGTCACCGACTTCGTTTTGGAGAGCACATGTCCGGAAAAACACCTAAATCTGAGTAAATCGGGCTTCGTCTGCGAAGAAGGCCACAGTGGCTGCAAGTCCAAAAATATTGCAATTAGAACTTTGAAGGGAAATTTTCTCTGCCACATATGGTTTAAATGGACCTATTAAGCAAATTTAGTCAACTGGTGAGGTTCCTCAAAGAAGGCGTTCGCATTTAGCGACCGTAGTTTCACGCGCCTTGCAGCCGCAAGATGGCAGGATTCTATGTCCCGTGGACAGAAATCTTACAATATTTTTAACTTCCCACATTAATTTTTTGTTCATTTTTGGACAATGTGGAGATAATTGTAAATAAAATCTGTTTCTGAAAAGAAAAGTAGGGTCACCGAACATCCAAGATCGTTAAATCCAAGCAAAGCTATAGCAATGGCCATCTGCCCTATAATTGTTGATTTGTGTACTTAACGCGCGCGCATGATGCATGACGTGGCAGGTGAATTTGCGTGCGCAGTAAGGATGCGCAGAAACAATTAGCGCGAATGTCCTTAAAAGACCTTGGCTTCTCAGCCCTGCTAATTGCACTCTGGGAAATTAAATGCAATAAAATCTGCTTGGCTTCACAGTCCAAATTGGGGGCGGAACAAAGCCGTGTACAAGCACGTGAAAGATGACGAGCAAGCTAAACAAAATACAAAAACATGCCGAGACGGAAAGAAAAGCAGTTAAACGACAAAATATGCAGCAACGAACAAAACAAACCGAAAAATAAAAGAAGGAAACAGTAAAAACAACTTGAAGATGCAGCAAGATAGCGAGAGGCAAAGAGGTGTGCAACAGGAAAACGAGCAAAACAAATTATACGAACTTCCGAAGTGAACAGTAACAAATGGCGAGAAAAGTCAGCACTAAACAAAGCAAGGAAAAACCTGCAACTGTTGGTCAAGAACTGCAGCCTGGGCGGCCTCAACGCCTTAAACGGCCAGAGCTTGAGGAACCGTTCATCTGCAAATTATTAGAGCGAGCAAAGGATAAGGTGCTTCCAGCACGCTAGTTAAGTGAAAGTGATATGAAAACATTATGGAGTCGGATCTTATACTCGCTCTGCAAGGGACTAGTGCGAATACCTCTCTTCAACTTGAAAACAAAGGTTCGCTTTGCTGGATATTTCTGTGCATTTGCTCTTAAGGCTTTGTGGTGTTCCAAATATTTCATGTCTGTGATTACTGAACTACATCTGAGTGGGGTTTTAAAGTGATAACATTGTTAAAGGAGAAGGTCACTCCAA
>JAHPZR010031938.1:0-17438 GCA_019787425.1 Platygyra sinensis | reverse complement strand
AAAGGTTACCAACTGTGCATGCTTTCTATATATTCCCGGTAGGAATCAACATTTTAACCTCGCTAAAGGAAACCTGGTGTATTGTTTTTAAGGGGAATCATTTTTCAGACAACATTAACCTACAGACGATTTCAAAACTCTTTGTTTTCCCGCAGAACATACGCTTCGATGTGAAGAAAGATTTTATCCGCAAACATTCTTTACATATATTGCATATTTATAAGCAATCCACTGAATATATAAGCAAAAGAGCCTCTCAGCACGCGAGGGAGACTCTTTTCTTAACAGTGAGATGCCGAAAAAATTCATGCTTGACAATCAACCCAGCGACATCCTCGCGTACCGTATTAAATTCCGCCGCTGTTTCCAGCCATTCCAAACCATTGCAGCTTATATTATAATCTAAGCCCGTAAGCAGGGATGCTGAGGATATGTAGAAAGCTGCGAAGTACGTTTCTCCGCTTTGAACGTCAGGCCAAATGTACGCGAGCTCAAGCGCGAATATGATCACTGCGGCAGGCGTTTACAAAAAGTAAGAGAGACAAATCGCCAAACTAATTCTCTCGAAAAGCTGAATTGAATAATATGAAATAAACCTATAATCGGGAATACCTGGCGGGAGAACTCAAATTTTCGTGGCATAGACTGGAAGGGATCGAAGTCTCATCATCTTCATGGAAACCAGTCAGTGAAGCAAGGGTTACTGGGAGAATCAAAATGGCGGAGATCAGTGTGTCTGGACACTTGTAATGTGCCAGGTGCAAACTAGGGAAAACTTGGAAGGTATATTTTCTGGTGGTCCGAATAGCTGTGTCATCAAAGTTCTCTGGAGCCAGACAAGTAGTTGGTGTAATCTGAAAAAAAATTGTTTTTACGAAGGACCTTAGCATGCGTTACTCATTGTGGTATTTAAATGTTATGTCTGACTGAGGCAGGAGAGCAGCAAATCGATTGGGTCCTTGAAAAGGACTGAACAACTTCGGACAGCTATGCTATTCGCAGCAATTGCTAAATTCCCGTGCCATAACTGACAGCTGGGTTGCCAAAAATATGGCAGATAAATCTGCCAAGAAAGACAATCATTTTTACGATATGGGAGGCATTGTATAATAATGCATGTAAATATGATTAATTAATTTTAATTTCTTTGTTGTTTGAACTATTAAAAATACATAAATATATAATAATTTAATCAAACTAAATCATGTCTCTAATTTAAAGCTGAAAATTTTTACACTGTGAATATATTTCTAAATAGCTTTGTTTGATGTTGTCCTCAATTTACTTTGATATCTTTACTTATATCCATGCTACCTTGCCGGTATTAGATGTTTTTATTGTTATTGGTATAATAGAAACTGTTCAGTGTTTTTATAATTTGTTCTTTAAAAGTATTTTAAAATGTTTGAAATCTGGTTAATTGAGCCTAGACCATGGTGACTAACGTGCATGTACCAGTATTGGTAGAATATAGGCTTATTGCAAGATTCCCTTTTAATAATTTTTAAGTATGTGCCGAGACATTGTTGCTGAGTTTAAGTCTATATAACTCGAGTAAAATAAAGGTCCCCTAAAGTCACCTTAATTCACCTTAAGTCGCCTAAAATTGCCTTAAATCGCCTAAAGTCGCAGTGATTTTTCAGTCGATTTTTATTAAGTCGCCTACAAACGCCTTTAATCGCCTTAAGTCGCAATGATTTTTCTGCCAATTTTGCTCGTCGCCTAAACTCGCCTTAAATCGCCTAAGGTGGCCTAAGTTACGGCGACTTAAGGTCCCAGAGAAGGTCCTTTCTTGCAACAGTTAAATATGCTATATTTTAATATTTCTACAAGTCCAGCTATGAACCATGAAATTAGAAACAAAGGAAGAATTACGCGATTGCTTTTACATTCACTTGAATAACTCTGTAAAGTGTCTATGTCAAAATGTTTATGTGTAGACAAATAAAGTTGTGCCCATAGTTTAAGGAGAACAATAGAGGTAACGTGACCAGACCTTATGGCACCATACAGTAAAAGTTAGAACTCGATGAGACTTATTTTACGTCAAAATATCGCGAAATATCTCAAGCCTCACGTTTCTTTTGACTGACCACTACCGATCGTCATCACGACCGTTCCCTCACGCATCACGCATTCTTGGTTGAAGAAGGCGTTGATTTAAAATGTCTTGAGCAGCCTTTTATGATTATTTCATACTTTTTCAACACCTTTTCCTTTTATTTTCTTGTTTCTTTTTATAAGATTGCTGTAATATTAATTTTAGTTGAGTCATCGCCGAAGCCGGTAGTGTAAACAGTTGGGGTCAATGTCAACAACATTCGTTCGCTAACTCACATAATTTGACCGTTCGGGAGACTCTTTTCCGCTAATAATTAAAGTCGCTAATAAATCAGGAGAGCTCATAGAGAGATTTTTACCCTAGCTGATATCCGAAATAGACCTTTTTACGGATACCATGCCTTTTCGGTGCTTCTAATTAAACAACAAATATGCCTAAGACACCGCTTGATTTGATGCCGAGTAAATCGAGTAACAAGATACTGTGCAGTTAGGCGTTTACGTAACCTATTGCAGTGTCTTGATTAGGGTTGCAGGGACTTAGGGGATAAAGGTTAGGGTTAAGGTTGTACCAAGGACTTTTGTCGTAGATCTTGCATGTAGCAGTGTTAACCATAGAAAACAGCCAAAACTACTCTGTGCTATCGGAACCTCATAAATTCTTGCTAAATTTGCAAGATTAGTGTCAATTTTTACTCATTAGGGCGCTTGCTTTTGACATTTTAAAGCTGATTTCCAGTCCGTACTGCGCACTCGCGAGAGTTTGTTTACGTTTTTTGTTTTGTTTCATGTAAGACGTCACGAAATGTGAACATTTCGCAACTACTTACATGACGTAAATTCGAAGTTTAAAAACAACCGCCATTATGGATGCGAAGCGGTCAAAGCTTAATGCTTTGCTCTTTCTCATATCACTTAAAAACTCAATGTAAACTGTTGGAAAAATAATTTGAAAGGCCTCAAAGATAAGGTATGTGGTTTTTAACGAATAACATCGATTCACATTCCATTGAGTGAGCCGTTATAATGTTTATAAACATGAGGGTACTGAGACTGCGCAGTACGGACTGGAAATCATCTTTAACGTTGTTTTTGCGGCTCGAACGAAGAATCGGCGTGGCGCTGAAGCCATTGGAGACTGAAAAGATCAGCGTCCATTTTCTCTGAATGTTGATTTCTATCATCTGCCAACGTAAAAAGGTTTCAACTTAAAACAAAGCAAACTAAAAAGTATAGCTAACTGATTTTTCATGGTTATTAGATTTTACAGATGTTCTCGTCGAGGATGTTAAGAGCGTGTCCGTGTAAGAACCCGGCGACCACTCAAATTTTCGTCGAAAATGGATCGCCTCCATTTTTTCTACACAAGTCAAACAGCATATGCAATGAACGAAAATGGCCTTTATTTCGATAGATTCGCTTTTTTAATTTTTTGAGGAATTTTTTTTGTAGGCACCCCAAAAACCACAAAAACCGGAAATTGAAACCCCAAAGATTGGGGGTTACGCTATGCTTGCTCAAACTTCGCACATTCAATGAAACAACCTAATTCTTTCAGAATTACTGCATAATTCTTTCTTCTTTCCACAGAACTAAAAACTATCTGCTTATCTTAAACGCAAGCAAAGTTATGACGTCTTAACGTAATTCGCTTAAAGATGTCTTTGCCATCTTTGCTGACATAGCCTCCAAACAAACAGATTTTTTTCAAAAGTGGGACTTCTTCATGAATGATGACTGTTATCAGCGTAATGAACTAAGCCTAAGCTACAATTATCAGTATTAAAAGTTGTGGGCACTCATAATTTTGATACACAAAAAATTCGACAAAGTAGCGGAAATTTCAACAATTTGTGTGGAAATGACGAATCTCATCCGTTGCCTAAAATGCAGTTTTGAGTTTCTCAGCGAACTTTTTGACATCTCCTGATTAGATTTATTGAGTTTTAACGCTTGGAGAACTCCATGAGACTTGTTTTACGGGAAATCTCTCAAGCCTTGCTTTGAATTCTACTGCGGTACTGACCACTACTGATCCGGCGTCACCGGCCGTTCCGTCACGCATCACGCATTCTTAGATGAAGCAGGGGTTGATTTAAAATCTCGTATTCCCAGAGAAATGGGCAGCCTTGTTAGATTATATTATACGTTTTCAACACCTTGTCTTTTCATTACATGTATCTTGGTTCTTATAAGCGTGCTCTAATTTTGGTTGTGATATAGCTAAGGCCGGTAGTGTAAACACTTGCAGTCAATGTCAACACCGTTTGTTCACTACTCACATTTGACATTTCTTTAGTGAGTTTCTTTTCATGAATTTCAGTTACTAATAAATTAGTTGAGCCTATTGAGGTATTTTAGTGCAAGGCGATATGATATTTTTTAGTGCAAGGACGCTTTTTAACTGACCTGTTTGGCGAAGGGAAAGGGGAAAAAAGTGAAAACCACAACTGAGAAAGTTCCCGGAAGTATGTTCACCAGAAAGCGAGAGATCTAAAACATTTCCCGCGATTACATGCCGAATTACAGTGTTTATCTGCACGAAAAGATGATGGTGCTAAAATCGCAAAATCGTACCTAACTTTACATGAAATTGCTTCATAACCTGGCTGTTGGCACGATTGCAATCAAATCAAATTAACTTAAGGGGGGATTCTACCTGATTAGGAGTGAAATTTGAAGTAGTTTTAAAAAGGAATTGTTAAGATTAAAATGGGTTGGGAACACTACCAGACAGTTGAACCCCTCAAAAAAGAGCGCCAGGTTGGTAGGTGACTGTTTGTTGTCCGCCGGTCTATTAATTCTTCACTTTAAATTTCAATTTTCCAAATCCATCAAATCTTCAACATTTCATATTTTCCTCAATTTAATCTATCTTTCAAGAAAAAATATCTCTTTCACGAAATGCCCAAAAATCACCCAAAAACTTACTAAACCCGCAAAACATTGGTAAATGTTCTAAGTGGAGGGGTTTGGCGTTGCTTGAAACGTGAACGAGATATTGGCACAAATGCCACGTTGAGCGACGTCAAAAGAGCCTTCAGGTAAAATCTCGCAATAATAGTTTTCGAAAGGGACGGACCATTAGAAATGTGATGAGGGGGGAGTGTGGGGAGAAAAAATATTCATGCCAGGGAGGATGACTGAAAAAAATGCGCAAAGACAACGTGAAAAAAAAAATCCAGCAGAGTGATGAATTACATTGTCGGGCTTACAAACTGTACCCACCTGACTCATGTAAAAGTAAAATTGGTACTTCTGACAGGTCACGTGACATGTCACGTGAGGCTTAACGGAAAATAGCCGTTATTTGAGGAATTGGTAGCGGTTTTATCCAGCAAACGCGCGTTTTAGATGCAGGGCAATTATTTTCATCCTCTCACGTTTGGAATGACCGTCCCTCTTTTCGTAGCAAAAAATTATAGGGTGAAAGGTGTTTTTTTTTAACAAAATTTGACGGCTTTTGATCATTTATATCTGCTAAAAATGAAAACACAGCAAGGCAGATAATTTAAATTTTCATCGAAATGGCTTATTTATTTAACAAATAAAGAAGCCTAAGCCGCGTATTACACTGTGATAAAACACGATGGTCATTTGAGAACACGAGGGAAATGTAGAAAACACGAGCCGCAGGCGAGTGTTTTCTACATTTCTTGAGTGTTCTCGAATGACCGGAGTGTTTTATCACAATGTAATACACGGCTTAGGTTTCTTCATTTGCTTTAAAATATAGATTTTACGCGCGCAAAACAATATAACACGCCTTTTCTATGTTTTATACTCTGATAAAACATGGGTTTTTGACCAATCAGAGAGCGCGCAGGGTCCTATCCATTTTATAAATGTTTCGGCTGAAAATCGTGGTAAAAGCACCAAAAATTACTTCAATTTTGCAAAATGTTTTCGGAGGCATGAAACCCCCAGACCCCCTAGTGGAATAGGTCATGTGGCCCCACATTTGCTACTGGACGGTCACTCGCACAACCCTAGCTTAAACCTTGAATCACTGCATGTTAAGAATGACTTTTATTACCAGAGTAATGAAGCAATAAAATTGATATTTCCCTAAACATCAAACCAAACAGGCAATGCCGCGAGCCCCATTTTAGACAATAGCACCTGGAGTGGGAGGCGCGGTGGCCTCATGGTTAGTGCGCTCGTCTCCGGATCGAGTGGTCCGGGTTCGAGCCCTGGCCGGGGACATTGTGTTGTGTTCTTGGGCAACACACTTTACTCTCAAAGTGCCCCTCTCCACCCAGGTGTATAAATGGGTACCGGCGAATTTAATGCTGGGGGGTAACCCTGCGATGGACTAGCATCCCATCCAGGGGGGAGTAGAAATACTCTCAGTCGCTTCATGCTAAGGAAACCGGGATAAGCTCCGGCCTGATGGGCCACTTGGCTCGTATGCAGACTTTTTACGTGGATGTGCCTGATACTTG
The DNA here is from genome assembly GCA_019787425.1 of Platygyra sinensis. Lineage (NCBI taxonomy): Eukaryota > Metazoa > Cnidaria > Anthozoa > Scleractinia > Merulinidae > Platygyra > Platygyra sinensis. Next base: position 10,932 of record JAHPZR010031938.1, on the reverse strand, counting down.
ATTATATTTCCCCTTGTAAAGCTTTGGCAGGAAAGCAAAACGACCTTGTGGAAGTTAAAAGAATATTTAAAAATTTTTAAAAGTAGTGGATTTAGCTGTGCAATGCTTCCAGGGAAATCGTTTGCGAATTGCACAAAACTGCGTGTCCGGGTAATTCAGGTGTCAAAATTGGTTTCTCTAAGAATACTATGAAGAGGAAACTCTGTCTTAATCTAGTATGCCCTATAATTTTTTAAAATTGGCAAGACTGGGATGCCATACTTTTATGAGTCTGATACGAATACTTGTCTTGGTGAGACTTCGCACACAGTATCATGTTACTCGATTTACTCGGCATCAAATCAAGCGGTGTCTTAGGCATATTTGTTGTTTAATTAGAAGCATCGAAAAGACATGGTATCCGTAAAAAGGTCTATTTCGGATATCAGCTAGAGTAAAAATCTCTCTATGAGCTCTCCTGATTTATTAGCAACTTTAATTATTAGCGGAAAAGAGTCTCCCGAACGGTCAAATTATGTGAGTTAGCGAACGAATGTTGTTGACATTGACCCCAACTGTTTACAGTACCGGCTTCGGCGATGACTCAACTAAAATTAATATTACAGAAATATTATAAAAAGAAACAAGAAAATAAAAGGAAAAGGTGTTGAAAAAGTATGAAATAATCATAAAAGGCTGCTCAAGACATTTTAAATCAACGCCTTCTTCAACCAAGAATGCGTGATGCGTGACGGAACGGTCGTGATGACGATCGGTAGTGGTCAGTCAAAAGAAACGTGAGGCTTGAGATATTTCGCGATATTTTGGCGTAAAATAAGTCTCATCGAGTTTTCCAAGCGTTAAAACTCAATACATTTACTCAGGTAATGTCTAAAAGTTCGCTGAGAAACTCAAAACCGCATTTTAGTCTACGGATGAGATTCGTCATTTCCACACAAATTGTTGAAATTTCCGCTACTTTGTCGAATTTTTTGCGTATCAAAATTATGAGTGCCCACAACTTTTTATACAGATAATTGTAGCTTAGGCCTAGTACATTACGCTGATAACAGTCATCATTCATGAAGAGGTCCCACTTTTGAAAAAAATCTGTTTATTTGGAGGCACAAGACAACGAAGTGAAGGACATTGCAGATGAATGAGCGAATTACTTTGAGGTGGAGGATTTAAAAGGTTCGACGCTGACGGTAAAATCATACAAGGGGAAAACTGCAGCATTAATACGGTAGAATTTTAAGTTAGCCATTGACTCACAATTTTTAAGTTAGCCATCAACACACATTTAAAATTAGGCTCATCAAATAACATGTGGAAGTGAATTTTATGACAATTACGGGTGGATGTTAATGCCTATTTAAAAAAGAAGCTTAAAACTGAACAAAAGGCCTTAGTAATTGAAGAAAGTATTGACCAAACTTTTTAAGTGCCAATGTTTCTAGTTTGCCTTCCTGACGATCATTGTGTATATATATACATTTTCAATCGCCGTCACAGCGTCAGACTTAGTGGTGTTATCCACGAGAAATCAAATTCAGCAATTTTCAGGATTCAGCATTTTTCGAAGAAAATTCTGTAGCACTGTTTTTATTTTCACCCTTACGAAATTGGGGGTTACGTTGTGCTTGCTCAAACTTTGCACATTCGATAAAACGACCTAATTCTTTCAGAATTACTGCATAATTCTTTCTTCTTTCCACACAACTAAAAACTATCTGCTTATCTTAAACGCAAGCAAAGTTATGACGTCTTAACGTGATCCGCTTAAAGATGTCTTTGCCATCTTTGCTGACATAGCCTCCAAACAAACAGATTTTTTTCAAAAGTGGGACCTCTTCATGAATGATGACTGTTATCAGCGTAATGTACTAGGCCTAAGCTACAATTATCTGTATAAAAAGTTGTGGGCACTCATAATTTTGATACGCAAAAAATTCGACAAAGTAGCGGAAATTTCAACAATTTGTGTGGAAATGACGAATCTCATCCGTAGACTAAAATGCGGTTTTGAGTTTCTCAGCGAACTTTTAGACATTACCTGAGTAAATGTATTGAGTTTTAACGCTTGGAAAACTCGATGAGACTTATTTTACGCCAAAATATCGCGAAATATCTCAAGCCTCACGTTTCTTTTGACTGACCACTACCGATCGTCATCACGACCGTTCCGTCACGCATCACGCATTCTTGGTTGAAGAAGGCGTTGATTTAAAATGTCTTGAGCAGCCTTTTATGATTATTTCATACTTTTTCAACACCTTTTCCTTTTATTTTCTTGTTTCTTTTTATAATATTTCTGTAATATTAATTTTAGTTGAGTCATCGCCGAAGCCGGTACTGTAAACAGTTGGGGTCAATGTCAACAACATTCGTTCGCTAACTCACATAATTTGACCGTTCGGGAGACTCTTTTCCGCTAATAATTAAAGTTGCTAATAAATCAGGAGAGCTCATAGAGAGATTTTTACTCTAGCTGATATCCGAAATAGACCTTTTTACGGATACCATGTCTTTTCGATGCTTCTAATTAAACAACAAATATGCCTAAGACACCGCTTGATTTGATGCCGAGTAAATCGAGTAACATGATACTGTGTGCGAAGTCTCACCAAGACAAGTATTCGTATCAGACTCATAAAAGTATGGCATCCCAGTCTTGCCAATTTTAAAAAATTATAGGGCATACTAGATTAAGACAGAGTTTCCTCTTCATAGTATTCTTAGAGAAACCAATTTTGACACCTGAATTACCCGGACACGCAGTTTTGTGCAATTCGCAAACGATTTCCCTGGAAGCATTGCACAGCTAAATCCACTACTTTTAAAAATTTTTAAATATTCTTTTAACTTCCACAAGGTCGTTTTGCTTTCCTGCCAAAGCTTTACAAGGGGAAATATAATCAAGTATCAGGCACATCCACGTAAAAAGTCTGCATACGAGCCAAGTGGCCCATCAGGCCGGAGCTTATCCCGGTTTCCTTAGCATGAAGCGACTGAGAGTATTTCTACTCCCCCCTGGATGGGATGCTAGTCCATCGCAGGGTTACCCCCCAGCATTAAATTCGCCGGTACCCATTTATACACCTGGGTGGAGAGGGGCACTTTGAGAGTAAAGTGTGTTGCCCAAGAACACAACACAATGTCCCCGGCCAGGGCTCGAACCCGGACCACTCGATCCGGAGACGAGCGCACTAACCATGAGGCCACCGCGCCTCCCACTCCAGGTGCTATTGTCTAAAATGGGGCTCGCGGCATTGCCTGTTTGGTTTGATGTTTAGGGAAATATCAATTTTATTGCTTCATTACTCTGGTAATAAAAGTCATTCTTAACATGCAGTGATTCAAGGTTTAAGCTAGGGTTGTGCGAGTGACCGTCCAGTAGCAAATGTGGGGCCACATGACCTATTCCACTAGGGGGTCTGGGGGTTTCATGCCTCCGAAAACATTTTGCAAAATTGAAGTAATTTTTGGTGCTTTTACCACGATTTTCAGCCGAAACATTTATAAAATGGATAGGACCCTGCGCGCTCTCTGATTGGTCAAAAACCCATGTTTTATCAGAGTATAAAACATAGAAAAGGCGTGTTATATTGTTTTGCGCGCGTAAAATCTATATTTTAAAGCAAATGAAGAAACCTAAGCCGTGTATTACATTGTGATAAAACACTCCGGTCATTCGAGAACACTCAAGAAATGTAGAAAACACTCGCCTGCGGCTCGTGTTTTCTACATTTCCCTCGTGTTCTCAAATGACCATCGTGTTTTATCACAGTGTAATACGCGGCTTAGGCTTCTTTATTTGTTAAATAAATAAGCCATTTCGATGAAAATTTAAATTATCTGCCTTGCTGTGTTTTCATTTTTAGCAGATATAAATGATCAAAAGCCGTCAAATTTTGTTAAAAAAAAACACCTTTCACCCTATAATTTTTTGCTACGAAAAGAGGGACGGTCATTCCAAACGTGAGAGGATGAAAATAATTGCCCTGCATCTAAAACGCGCGTTTGCTGGATAAAACCGCTACCAATTCCTCAAATAACGGCTATTTTCCGTTAAGCCTCACGTGACATGTCACGTGACCTGTCAGAAGTACCAATTTTACTTTTACATGAGTCAGGTGGGTACAGTTTGTAAGCCCGACAATGTAATTCATCACTCTGCTGGATTTTTTTTTTCACGTTGTCTTTGCGCATTTTTTTCAGTCATCCTCCCTGGCATGAATATTTTTTCTCCCCACACTCCCCCCTCATCACATTTCTAATGGTCCGTCCCTTTCGAAAACTATTATTGCGAGATTTTACCTGAAGGCTCTTTTGACGTCGCTCAACGTGGCATTTGTGCCAATATCTCGTTCACGTTTCAAGCAACGCCAAACCCCTCCACTTAGAACATTTACCAATGTTTTGCGGGTTTAGTAAGTTTTTGGGTGATTTTTGGGCATTTCGTGAAAGAGATATTTTTTCTTGAAAGATAGATTAAATTGAGGAAAATATGAAATGTTGAAGATTTGATGGATTTGGAAAATTGAAATTTAAAGTGAAGAATTAATAGACCGGCGGACAACAAACAGTCACCTACCAACCTGGCGCTCTTTTTTGAGGGGTTCAACTGTCTGGTAGTGTTCCCAACCCATTTTAATCTTAACAATTCCTTTTTAAAACTACTTCAAATTTCACTCCTAATCAGGTAGAATCCCCCCTTAAGTTAATTTGATTTGATTGCAATCGTGCCAACAGCCAGGTTATGAAGCAATTTCATGTAAAGTTAGGTACGATTTTGCGATTTTAGCACCATCATCTTTTCGTGCAGATAAACACTGTAATTCGGCATGTAATCGCGGGAAATGTTTTAGATCTCTCGCTTTCTGGTGAACATACTTCCGGGAACTTTCTCAGTTGTGGTTTTCACTTTTTTCCCCTTTCCCTTCGCCAAACAGGTCAGTTAAAAAGCGTCCTTGCACTAAAAAATATCATATCGCCTTGCACTAAAATACCTCAATAGGCTCAACTAATTTATTAGTAACTGAAATTCATGAAAAGAAACTCACTAAAGAAATGTCAAATGTGAGTAGTGAACAAACGGTGTTGACATTGACTGCAAGTGTTTACACTACCGGCCTTAGCTATATCACAACCAAAATTAGAGCACGCTTATAAGAACCAAGATACATGTAATGAAAAGACAAGGTGTTGAAAACGTATAATATAATCTAACAAGGCTGCCCATTTCTCTGGGAATACGAGATTTTAAATCAACCCCTGCTTCATCTAAGAATGCGTGATGCGTGACGGAACGGCCGGTGACGCCGGATCAGTAGTGGTCAGTACCGCAGTAGAATTCAAAGCAAGGCTTGAGAGATTTCCCGTAAAACAAGTCTCATGGAGTTCTCCAAGCGTTAAAACTCAATAAATCTAATCAGGAGATGTCAAAAAGTTCGCTGAGAAACTCAAAACTGCATTTTAGGCAACGGATGAGATTCGTCATTTCCACACAAATTGTTGAAATTTCCGCTACTTTGTCGAATTTTTTGTGTATCAAAATTATGAGTGCCCACAACTTTTAATACTGATAATTGTAGCTTAGGCTTAGTTCATTACGCTGATAACAGTCATCATTCATGAAGAAGTCCCACTTTTGAAAAAAATCTGTTTGTTTGGAGGCTATGTCAGCAAAGATGGCAAAGACATCTTTAAGCGAATTACGTTAAGACGTCATAACTTTGCTTGCGTTTAAGATAAGCAGATAGTTTTTAGTTCTGTGGAAAGAAGAAAGAATTATGCAGTAATTCTGAAAGAATTAGGTTGTTTCATTGAATGTGCGAAGTTTGAGCAAGCATAGCGTAACCCCCAATCTTTGGGGTTTCAATTTCCGGTTTTTGTGGTTTTTGGGGTGCCTACAAAAAAAATTCCTCGACAGAGGTCGTGTTTGTGAAGTGTAACAGAGGTTACGTGGATATTTGGCAAGAGGCCGTGTGTTTAAAGTCAAGTGTAGTTACAAGCCTAGCGTGTGCTTGTAGAGAAGTCCTGTGTGGAAATACTGCGTTCGTGTGGATTAAATATTCTTGTTGTGTTTCCAAGGTTCCTGTGTTCTGAATAGACTACAAACTGTACCTACCACTAAAAACATTCGAACTCGCAACAAAGTCCAAACGATACATTTTACAAATGTTTCGGCTGAAAATCGTGGGAAACGCACCACTGAAAAATTGCTTCAATTCTGCAGAATGTTTTAGGGGGCATGAAACCCCCATACCCCCTACTACTGGACGGTTATTCGCACAACCCTAGCTTAAACCTTGAATCACTGCACGTTAAGAATGACTTTTATTACCAGAGTAATGAAACAATAAAATTAATATTTCCCTAAACATCAAACCAAAAAGGCAATGCCGTGAGCTCCATATTAGACAATAGCACGTGGTGTGCCTAATACTTGGTTATATTTCCCCTTGTAAAACTTTGACAGGAAAGCAAAACGACCGTGTGGAAGTTAAAAAATATTTAAAAAATTATTAAAAGTCGTGGATTTAGCTGTGTAATGCTCTGCTAGCTTCCATGGAAATCGTTTGCGAATTACAGAAAACTGCGTGTCCGGGTTATTCAGGTGTCAAAATTGGTTTCTCTAAGAATACTATGAAAAGGAAACTCTTTCTTAATCTAGTATCCCCTATAATTTTTTTTAAAATAATCGGCAAGTCTGGAATGCCATACTTTTATGAGTCTGATACGAATACTTGTCTTGGTGAGACTTCGCACACAGTATCATGTTACTCGATTTACTCGGCATCAAATCAAGGCGTGTCTTAAGACATATTTGTTGTTTAAATAGAAGCATCGGAAAGGCATGGTATCAGTAACAAGGTCCATTTCAGGTATCAGTTAGGATAAAAATCTCTCTATGAGCTCTCCTGATTTATTAGCAACTTCAATATTAGCGGAAAAGAGTCTCCCGAACGGTCAAATGTGAGCACGGTTACCGAACGAACGTTGTTGACATTGCCCCCAACTGTTTACACTACCGGCTTCGGCGGTGATTCAACTAAAATTAATATTACAGTAATCTTATAAAAAGAAACAAGAAAATGAAAGGAAAAGGTGTTGAAAAATTATGAAATAATCATAAAAGGCTGCTCATTTCTATGGGGATAAGACATTTTAAATCAATGCCTTCTTCAACTAAGAATGCGTGATGCGTGACGGAAAAGTCGTGATGACGATCGGTAGTGGTCAGTCAAAAGAAACGTCAGGCTTGATAGATTTCTCGATATTTTGGCGTAAAATAAGTCTCATCGAGTTCTCCAAGCGTTAAAACTCAATAAATCTAATCAGGTAATGTCAAAAAGTTCGCTGAGAAACTCAAAACCGCATTTTAGTCAACGGATGAGATCCGTCATTTTCACACAAAATGTTTGAAATTTCCGCTACTTTGTCGAATTTTTTGTGTATCAAAATTATGAGTGCCCACAACTTTTAATACAGATAATTGTAGCTTAGGCTTAGTGCATTACGCTGATAAAAGTCATCATTCAATGAGAGGTCCCACTTTTGAAAAAATTCTGTTTGTTTGGAGGCTATGTCAGCAAAGATGGCAAAGACGTCTTTAAGAGGATCACCGGTTAAGACGCCATAACTTTGCTTGCGTTTAAGATAAGCAGATAGTTTTTCGTTGTGTGGAAAGAAGAAAGAATTATGCAGCAATTCTGAAAGAATAAGGTTGTTTCATCGAATGTGCAAAGTTTGAGCAAGCATAACGTAACCCCCAATTTTTGGGGTTTCAATTTCCGGTTTGTGTGGTTTTCGGGATGCCTCCAAAAAAGTTCCTCAAAAAATTAAAAAAGCGAATCTATCGAAGTGAAGGCCATTTTCGTTCATTGCATATGTTGTTTGACTTGTGTAGAAAAAATGAAGGCAATCCATTTTCCCCGAAAATTTGAGTGGTCGGTTCTTACACAGACACGCTCTTAAGCATTGCAGATTTGTAAGATAAAGGATTACTTCTTCTGTTTGCTTTAATGCAGTCTTGTTGCAACAAGGTACTGTACCTTCCATTGAGAATTACTCAATCTTCAGTGTGGTAGATGGCTATGAGTTATTTCCTCCATTCTTGTGATGTGTTGTGATTGCCACATGAAATTGCTGAATATTCTCTTTGTTGGGGGGTCGGTAACCGAGTGTCAGTCACTATATTTAAAGTCTAGTCTAAAGGAATGTTAGAATGGCTCAAACTATGTAGTGTAAAATTAGAACTGTTAATGTTATTTTGGGAGGGTACCAAAGGAAGGCTTAATTTTGTTGGCTTCCATGCTGGCTATAGTCATTTATGCATATATCTCCTTTAACAAATTCTACCTTGCAGTTTCCTTTGAAGCATGATGTTTTCCTCTTTCAATTCACTGTTCAGTTCATCTTTTTGTTGTTTTTCCATCAATTGTATATTTTGTCGAGTTATTTCCGAGTTATGATTTAAATAAATTAATTTAGGTATGATCTGTTTGCAACATTTGCAGCAACTTAAGATTACCACACCTTATATTCTTTACTATTAAATGTTGTGGTTATAACAAAAGAATTGTGTCCTATACTTGCTGTTGATTTGTGATATTATTTGTGGTGTTTCAATCAGGGAAATATGGTTTCCATTACAAGTAAAAATCCAGTCTAAGTTTAGTTCAACTTCTTTTAAAGGGGCTCAGTCACAGTATTTTGAGTTATTTCGAGCATCGATAAAAGTTACCGTTATAAAATTGAAGGAAACCTGAAAATAATACTTTAAAAAGATAGAAAAACATCAAAGAGACCATGATAAACTATAAAGGAACAAGGATGGTTAAGGATGGAGAAGATCGATACGGATTGCAAACAACGAAATTGAAAAGTTTAGCAAACTTTTCAAACCCTTCAACCGTGACTGAGCGCCTTTAAATAACCTACACGGCAAGAAAGTAGTATAGATGTGAGGGGTACGAGAACAGCCAAGTAAAATGGTTTAATGCAAGGTGTGAAAATTGTCTATCAATTTTCACAGCTTTTGCTTTAAAAAGGTTTAAAAAATAGCCATGTAAAAAGGTTTAAAAATAGCCTTGTGAAATGGTTTAAAAAATACCCTAATGAAATGGTTTAAAAATAGCCTTGTGAAATGGTTTAAAAAATAGCCATGTGAAAAGGTTTAAAAATAGCCAAACGAAAAGGTTTAAAAATAGCCTAGTTAAAAGGTTTAAAAATTAGCGTAAACAAAAAATTGTCTATCAATTTTTTTTAGTATTTCAATTAAATCTTTTAAAGTATCTTTAGCAAATTCTTTATCTTTTTCTTCACCTTCTCTTGCAACTATTTTTCGTTTTAAACGTAAATGAGTTGAACTGTAATATTTAGGTAACAATCTTTCTACACACTCCCTTCCAATTTCTTTTTCTTTTGAATATTTATGTTCATTACCTTTTGCCATCTTTAATCTATAAGGTATTATCAAATTTTTTGGCTTTACTCTCACTTGACCGCCAATGCCCATAAGCATAACTAGTAATTTTATCATCTAAAATATACCTTTTATCATCATAACAAGATAAGCTAGTTTTATTAGTTTCGTAACTAGATATCAGGTGATACTCTGATCGAATGCTTTTCTGTTTATGTCTCATCTTATTATTTTCGAATAAAGTATCTTCATAATTTGAATGATCGAGATCTCTCTTTATAACATTCTTTTTAACGCCTTTAGCTGTTTTATTGTTTTTGGGGTCTTATGAAGACCCCTATGCTATCATCGGCGGGGTTTATTTGTCTGCGTGTCGGGTATCGCGAGGTCTTCTGGGAGGAATTTAGTAGGCTTATATGACGTGAGCTTTCGATACAGCGGCCATTGCTGTTTTGAGTACATGTAATATTTTTGCACAGCTTACTGTCGCGAGTTGGTTGCAGTTTCCAAGGTTAGTTGTTTTCCATTTTTAAATTGCGTTGGCTTGTTTTTGTTAGATATTATATTTCTTCCCTCGCTGCTCTCGAGAACCATGTATTCTCTGTTATTTGCATTTAGATCCTCGCCGATACATTCCGATACAAGCGGTTTGTTTCTCACGCAAGCCATTAACTTATCCAGGCTCGGCTAGTGTTAAGTGTGGATTGCACGGGAGAACTGAGTATCTGCTTTCGCAAGAACTCACCTTCTAATTACCCAAACGAGTGTCAGTTATTGGACTCGATGTACTGCTATCACGTAAATCGTATGCATGTACTTCTACTGCTGTGAAGTTATTTTGAGCAGCTGTGAATGCAGTCAAACTGCTGAACTTAACTGTACTGAAGCTGTTTGTTAACGACATGACAATATTAACTGCGAGTATGGGGACATAAGTTGAACAATACCGGTCGAGGAAGCGAAGGATGCTTTATCACATGTTCAATGGGGATGGATTCTTACCATGTCTTAGCTAAATGTGTTTTGTTCGACAACATTGAAATAAATTCTGGACATGTAAAGAAATGATGACCTACATTTCGTCTATATCCTGTTGCTTGTGATGGGAAGTGAACGACGTGGAGAACAATCCAGGCCCTGCAGTATTTAATAACACTAATCCAACAACCACTGTGTCTGCTGGCCACAACTCCAGGAACTGACCGAAGCACACTTTGGTAAACTTGGCGCTGGTAAGCAGTGTACGATGTTTTGCAATTATGTTCACCTATTTATTGTTAAAATTTACAATCAAATAGAAGACGCAGTACTCAGAATATGCATATTGGATCGAGCCTATAAAGTGCCACAAGATATTAATTCTGTACAAAAAAGTGTTGACGGTCATTAATGCAAGTGCGGCCGTAACACTACTAGAACAGAGACCTGAAAAAAATATAGTGTCAAATACAGTAAAAACCCGCGTATAAGAACCTAGAAATTAAGAACCTCCTGGCAGAAATTTGCTTCCTTAATACCCC